>CM068371.1:32127917-32395417 GCA_034769895.1 Magicicada septendecula | reverse complement strand
GTCAGTTGTAAACTAGTAGTCCTAAAATTATAAAATCCTGATTGAAAATAAAATATGGACTTTTACTACAACTTTCTCGCTGGCAGTTTCTAACTGGCCAAAAAATTAAAAAAATGTCTTGCTTACTACTTTTTATGTGTTTGGTCTTTGTACAATTATAATTATTTTCCTGCTCTAATACGAGTAAAAAATATTACAATTATTCCAATTCGCCTAATACTTATACCGTAGGATTCCCTGAACTGTCTTTCTTCAATACCATAATCATTTTATGTACATTATTTGGTCCTTCAGCCTTTCGACTAGTTTGGCCCTTCCCTCATATACCCGTGATGCGTGGGTTACGGATACGGACGGCCTACTTGGGGAGGGTTTATACTAGGCAGGATATCTCTTGCTGGTTTGCCATTACCTTACGAGGGGAACGGTCGTATCTAAATCAGATGGCCTCGGCGGGAATCTAGCCCGCGCCGACAGCGTAGCAGCGCCAAACGCTAACCACTACCCCACGACCGCTCATTATGGAGATTACACACACACACACACACACACACATAATTAGTAAAACTACGAGAAAAGCGAAGGAGTGTTCGTACAACAGTCAAATCGTACGTTTGCTATGGACGCGAGACACGACACAATATGGCAACAATGTTCCTGAACTCCAATCCCATTCTAGTTTAAATCAAACTATAGTTTTCACTTGTTACGAGTTTCTTCAGAGGCTGCATCTAGGTGACGGCACCATCATTCGAAAGATCGTTGTTCTGTGTGTGTGTGTGTGTGTGTGTGTGTGTGTGTGTGTGTGTGTGTGTGTGTGTGTGTGTGTGTGTGTGTGTGTGTGTGTGTGTGTGTGTGTGTGTGTTGTATAATATGTTCAAATAGAATGTGTGATTTAAATTGTGCCTGTTTGTTTAGGATGTTATTTCTATGCGTTTTTGTGTGTTTGTATATTTCTAGTTGTTCAACGGTGTCTAGTCTTCGGCCTTTCCTACCTACGTGTAGGATTTTCATGTTGTGTTAATATTTACGCATGTATAGTCTGCCTGAATGAGATGGTTTACAAATATGGATTCGATGGTGGACTGTAATGCTTCTATGCGTTCAATGTATCTTTGTTTAAAGCTCCGTCCTGTCTGGCCTATGTAGAATTTGTTACATCCTGAGTAGTTTCATTTGTAAACACCACGTAACTTGTTTAGTTGTTTGTGAAGGTTTTTTGACAGTACCTGTTCTGTTTTGTTTGTAGTTCTGTATGCGATGATGTAACCTGATTTATAATTTGAGGGCTATTTTTGCATTGTGGTTATTGATATATGTTAGTGGTATAAATTACTTGTTTCTGTATTTGTCTGTTGTTTCGTCGCGTTTTGCGTAGAAGTCTGTTAATTATTGTTCTACTGTATCCATTGGCTTATATTAGATATCTGATTGAGTTCAATTTGTCTTGATAGTCTCTTTATTTTAGTGAAATTCTGTTTAGTTTGTGTGTCGTGGTTCAGAATGGTGAAGACTGTGTTGCATTTGGTGATTGGAGGAGTTATGTTCCAGTGTGTCAGTTGCAGTGAGTTTTCTGTGTATACTGAATTTCTGTCCCTGTGTTCTAGTTTTGTAATGGCAAGATATGAAATATATGCTATTGTTTCTTTCAGCAGTGAAGGTTACGTTTTGTGGATATTCTTAATGAGTCTTAGTAACTTTTCACATTACCTTGTGTTTCATATATTACTAAAAAATACAGAATATGTTTTGTGGTACCCAAAAATAAATTCGATATTTCGGAATATACTTTCATTACAGGTGTGTAAGTTTTTTGTTACGGAGCAATATAAGAGAGTAATTTTAGGGTACCGTTCCACTGTTGTAAAAATCAGTCTGAACATCCCCTGGAGCATTACATTTCACTTTTCGTTTATCGAAAAAGACATTCTTTTCTACTTAAGCATAATAAATTTGTAGACATTTCCGTAATCTCATTTCGTACAAACGTAACGAGCATGTCTCTGCCGACTTGATAGCATCTCATTTCTTACACGCATCCGAGTATTACCATTTTCTCAGATTCGATTCTGGTTGATGTACATCAAATGGCTCATGTTACCTCTCAAGAGATATAATATGTTTAATGACATTGTAACAATGAAGATGGCAACTGTCACAGACAAATTAGCTGTCTAGAACAGTCAGACACAAAAATAAAATACCTATTTTATTTTTTCAAACACTTTCTGCTACAGTTCGTTTCTTGATGTATATGATATATATTTTATAATGACTTTACCTCAAGATGTTTTCTCCCTATTTGGAACATATTTCAGAAACCCTTGTGTTCCCATCCTCAGCCTTCCTGATTTTGTATCTTGTGAGGTATTTGTGTGTTGCCTGGTTGTTGCTTTGATTTCCTGTTGGTCTCTGGTGCTTTAAATTGGTATTATTTGTGTGTGACTTTGGTGTATATATTAGTAATTTGTGTATTTTCTACGTTGAGAGCTTCCAAAATTGTGTCATGTTTTGTACTGATTTGTATTTGTTCAGATATTAGTTTGTTTTGTGTTTTATGTTTGTATATTTGTAAATTTTCCCAAATGTTCATTATGGTCCCTTTGTGTGGTATGTGTTTTATTAGTGTCATATTGGTTATGTCTGGGAATTCATGTCCAGTGTTTATTGCATGTGTGGCCAAATTAGATTTATATATTTCTGTTTTCTGTATGCATTTAGGTGTTCAAAAAACGTTTTTTCAGCTGTTTTTTTAGTTTGTCCAATGTAACATTTATTGCATTCTTGTCATTCAATTTTGTATATACCGTTGGTTGTTGTATTATCTTTGTTGTGTGTGTTACTTAGATTTTGTAAATTATTTTATTAGTTTTGTATGCTATTTTGATATCTGTGTTTTTAAATAGTTTTGTTAACTTTGTCATTTTATTATTTATGTATGTCAATGTGGCTTATTTTTTATTGTTGTTATTATTTATGTGTTGTTCATTTTGATTAATTCTTAATTGATCAGTTTTATTTTATATTTGATTTTATTTTCTATTTTGTTTACAGTATTTTTATTGTATCCATTTCATAAGCAATTTGGTATATTATACTTCCTTCTTTGTTTGTTTCTTGTTTGTTTAGGGGAATTTTGTACATTCTGTTAAATAGTGAATAGAATGATGCCATTTTATGTTGTGGTGGGTGGTCAGAATGGTTAAGTATAATGATGATAGTAGAAGTTGGTTTTCTGTATATTGCATATTGTATGTGGTTGTTGTTTCTTGTGATGGTTATGTCTAAATAGTTGATTTTGTTGTGTTTTTCTTTTTCTTCTGTGAATTGTATGTTTGAATGTATGTTATTGATTTGTTTTAATATGTTCTCTGCATTTTTGGTTTTGTTATTTGATACATATAGCCCATCATCTACATATCTTATCCATATGCCATTTGGATCAAACGAATTTATAATATTTTGTATTTTGGTGTCTATGTGTTGTAAGAGTATTTCTGCTATTATGCTAGATAATGGAGATCCCATTGCTAATCCTTCTTGCTGTTGATAAATTTTGCTATTGAATTCAAAATAATTTTGTTTTAGTATTAGTTGGAGGCTATTTTTTATTTCAGTTATATATTGTGTGTCTTCATTTTGTTCTTTAAGTTTGTATATTATTATGTCTATTGTTTTATCTACTGGGATGTTGGTGTACATGTTTCTGATGTCATATGATGTGAAAAATGTATTTTCATTTATATTTAATATTTTTATTTTGTCTGTTAATTCGTATGTATTTTTTATGTTATGATGATTATTTGTTAGATGATTACTTTTTAGTTTTTGTGCTATTATTTTTGTTATTTTGTATGTAAGTGCTTTTTTGAAGTTGATTAATGGATCCCGACGTATTGGGTTGATAAATTTGTGTATTTTTATTAGACTATTCGTTTTAGGTGGTTCTGTCGTAACGCCGACTCGTATAAATAGTCAAAGCAAAAATGAAGTAATTTACCAGTTTTGTTTAAGCGAAAACGAGTTACAAAATTATTAGAACCGGCTCCAAATTTTGTTACGGAATGTTGCACGTTCCTACAATACACGCGTGCGGGCGTAAATGTGTGCGAAAATCCTACACAGATGCACAGTCTTCGTCATGATAGATTTTTACGTCTGTCATATCCGATTCAAGTAAGTAGGCCTATCACTTTCTCTTCTCTTGGAATATTTTTCAAATCGCGTCAAAACCTTTTCAAATAAATCCTCCGTATTTTGGGAACTGATGGCGTGACAGATAACAACAAAATTCCTTATCTTATCTGTTGAAATGCAGACGTGAGTAACACATACGATAGCAGACAACGAGATATTTTTCGTTTGGACTGGAAGCAATGATGATGTGTTTCGAGTTAGAAAACCGTTGATAACAAAGACTAAAGATCGGCCGAAGAGATTTCCTCATTTGAGTGCCTAATGTAAATATCTTAAGTTTCACATGAATTTGCGTTTATATCATTATATACTTACTAGTGCGTCTGTATCATCATAAATTATATCCACGGATATTGTTGTCCATGACGTGTCCATTGTTATTAATTAACTATATATAACACTAACGACTCAGATCCCAAATTATTATTTATAAAAATTATAAATTTTTACGTGATGATGTAAACTAGTTTTTGTTCCGTTAGAGCTTCGTCACAGGCTGCCGCTAGGAGCGCCGTCCTTTTGATCAATAATAAATTGTGATGCGAGTCGGTAGTGTTATAATGTATATACTGTAGTTAATTCATACATTTCAGGACGACATTCTTTTTTGACACATTTATGCAACTTAAACCAAAATTCTGCCTTATATGCGACAACAGAATAATTACATATAGTAGCCATTCTCCTCATCATCATACTTTCTACATATTCTCTTCCCCTTCTTCTGCTTATTCATACCTCAGTACTCCTCCTTCTATTGCCTTTCTGCTGCTTGTCTTGCTTATTCTTCTCGTAATTATAATTTTGTGATTTCCTTGTTTCTTCCCTGTGTACATCATTCTTAGTCCTAGTCATTTATAAAATAATATCACTTTGATCCATCATGTGACTTTGTTGATGTTTGTTAGTTGTTTTATGACTTTCAAAACGTAAGTCGTATCATAAGTAATTTTTATGTTCACGTCAGAAGATCGTTGAAATAAAAATTTTTAAACTACAAGCGTCTTGCACATAAGTCAAAGCTTAAAAGAGTTGAAAACAAAACATCCAATTCATGTTTAAAAGACGCGAGCAGGGACCGGCTGTGTCAACCAGTAAGATAAGTCGTCTGCTGCCTTTTCCTTTCTTGTCATTCTGTTTACCTTTTGCTGATTTTCAACTGAACTAAG
This sequence comes from Magicicada septendecula, assembly GCA_034769895.1. Lineage (NCBI taxonomy): Eukaryota > Metazoa > Arthropoda > Insecta > Hemiptera > Cicadidae > Magicicada > Magicicada septendecula. Next base: position 32,390,051 of record CM068371.1, on the reverse strand, counting down.
GTTCAATAACCCTTTCTCTGTTTGTTGTTCTATCTATCTACTTTTCATTTTACCTGTTCCTCTCCTTCTATTTATTATACTTGTCTTCTCTCCCAAGACTTTGTTTCCTTTACCGTCGGCTATTTCTCCTGCTTATTCATTCCAACTGTTTCCTTTTTTAAACTCCTCCACACTATTTCTTTTATTCTAACTTCTCCTCTTCTTAATTCTCTTCGTATTTCTCACCTCTGTTCCTGTCTCTTTATATCCTATTCCTTTTCCTCCTCCTGTCGCTTCTCAGTTTTTCTTATTTTCATTTGAATTTTCCTCTTCACGTACACACTATATAATATACGTATTGTTACGACGGTCTGACGGATCGCCGTGTTGTACAGTGGAAACAATGTGTACACACCAATGAAGTCACTAATTACCAGCTTTAATTAGTCAAAAATAACAATGTGAAAACAACAAGGCACTCTCAGACAATACTTCAAGTTAAATTTATCCACACTCAATAAAAATGTCAACTTTTAGAGTTGCGCACTAATTATAAGCTCCAATGGATAGAGCTGGTATAGGAGATTTAGTTACTACAATTTTTGTTACATTTTAGTATCATTGCAATATTTTAATCTTAACGTATTTGAAAATTTAATATTCAAATATAAGAGAAAGCATTGTATATTTAACACAGTATCGTTTTTAAAAGATATTTAAGGGGACTCTGAAGGTAAAATTTAAAAATTTTTCATTTTGTTGGAAATGGTTATTCCATTACAACTCGACTTTTCTTAATGATGTGGTATATAATTTTTGATAAAGACAAACTCAGAAACACATTTTATGAATAATCCAACGTACATCTGCACACAGTAAAATCATTACAATTTTGTGCACGATTCAGTTCAGTAATATATACTTTCGAAACAGCATTACCTAACATGCTGTGGATTTCACAGTGTAAAAGGGGATAGTTTATAATGCATGCTGTAAACTCTGAAGTCAGAAATGGTTATATGTATGTTTTATTCTTGTGCGTTAAAATAGTGTTTGGTCGTGAATTTGAGTTTTTGTTAGTTCTCACTGACACACTTTAAACGCTTTGTAGATAAACCATAGTTTTCTCTCATTTCGATTTCACCAACCGGAAAATCATGTTAAGAAGAAACGGCAAGAACTTGGATTAAAATTGAAGAAAATGTGGTGGCTGTTAGAAAGACACTCTGAGCTGTCGCTGCATAACATAACATGCTGTTGTGTTATGCTGTTATGACATCACAGAACATGCCACGCGTTCCAGGGGATTCCAGCGGAGTCCGGCTAGAATGCTGTGTGCGTACGTGATCTCAAGATGCGTTAGCCAGAGTGTTCCGGACTTTGCCTGCCGCGCGCACTGTGTCAAGGCCGCCATCAATTAAGCTCTAGCGTTTTCCTTCATTGTGACGCGTATTATGGACTATTCTGGAACACTTGTGCCATATATTTAAACAACGATAGTTCCGCTTAGCAGTCAGCTTAAGTGGCGATTTATTCCAGTGCGGTTCGAAATATTGTGGCAAAGTGTTACGTGTTTTATAATTGTGCGGGACTCTATTAATTGACATTATTATTGCATGTGAACCAATTTCATTTGATTAGTTGTAAGAGATCATCTTGTTGATTGCAAACTGTTTAATTGCGATAATCAAAGCTGGTGATTAGTGACTTAATTGGTGTCTTGTATTTTGTATTCCACTGTACCATACGACGATCAAGTTGACCGTCGTAACAATACAAACAAGTTTTGAAACCAGTTTAGCGTATGGTGTACTGTTTTGAGGTTGTACTAAAGAATCTTATATTAAAGTAATTCAAACTTTTTAAATAAGGTTTTTACAGTATTGTAGATGCACCACGGTATGTAAGAACGGGACCTGCAAGTGCCTACGGTTGCTGACGAGATTAAACGAGATTCGGATAAATATGAAAGAAGACTTCACGAATACGTAAACATTGAAGTTCTACAAGTGCTTAATAATGCTGGACTCGTTCCGCGATTGTAGAGACACAAACCATTTGAAATAGTGAACTAGTGCTAATTTATTCAGTAGCATATGAACAAAGTGTAACCTTACTGTGGAAGGCACCACTGGGAGCTTATCCTACACACTGTTAACTTATGTATTAGAATAAAATTGCTAGATTGTAACTAGTTGCAATAAAGTTAAATAACAAATATTTTTGTCAACACTTGGGTACACATATTTCGTAAACCATGACACATATAATATTAAAATTTTCAGGTCCGTTGTAAGACACCATATTGTCTACCTGCTAAAGCAGAACTGTAGAATTAAAGTTTATAAATTAGGTGCTGTAAAAATAAATAGTTGTTAATTTATATCGGAAAAAGTTAATAAAATAAAAATAAATATAAATATTATTATAGTCATGAAAATTAAATATTTCTCTATAGCGTGTCACATACGCTATAACACTGGGAACCTGTGGATAATTACCTCTGATCAATTGCACGGGCTGCCATACTCGTAATCAACTTTTAATTATTAAATAATTAAACCAGCTGTAGTTATTACTAAAGGAACCTTTACATGGGGCTCTGATGATTTATTCACTCACAGTTTTAGTGTAAAGTAACGACATCTCTTTATTAAATCATTACTATAACAGCTCTACATAAATATTCCCATATAATGTTTTCTAAATAAAAGATTACAATTTATAACAGATTTTGGTAAAGAACTGGGGCTAAAACATATGGATTTATTTGTGCTAGCATTATCCACGGATCCGGGACCTTAAACTTGATTATGAGTTAAGCTCGCTTACTTATATTCTATAAATACTATTTTTGGGGGGGGGGGCAGTTGAAGAATGGACTTAATCTAAGAATTTGTATCAGTGAAGCTATACATATACAACAGCATTATTCGTTACTACAAATATTTTGAATTCTATAACATACTACATCTTATAATGTGGTTATCGTTAAAGTCTTTCTATTTATTTATTTCAACTGTCTTTAGCAATTCATTGGTTAGAATTTTAATTAATCACGGAGAACAAGTCTCCGTGTCACCTGCCAAATCCATCAGGTTACTCGTAGTCAGGGTCCTTGATCCTTATGGTGTTCGTCTGCGGTTGATCTTAAGTGGAGATAACTTTTCTGTTGAAGTTCTTGAAGTGGTTAGTTCATAATGAAGTAGCTTGGAGGTTCTCAGAAGTCCCGTGGTTAAACATCGTTATTAGTATAAGTGCTGTAACTGTTCTTGTTTGTTGCAGAATCGCACGTCACATTATTGTTTATAAAAGTTCTCACTTTTGGTAGCTCGTACCATATTATTTAAAACAATATAAACATCTTACTAATTTAACAGATGAGAAGTCATCCCTTACACAGTTATTTTATGCATTTAGGTTTCATAACATTTAGACTTACTATCACACTAAATTGCCAATACTTTAGCTACACATTGTTGTATAGGTCTTCTAAATAAAATAAAATGTCTTTCGCGGAGACATGGTTCAGGCGTGTGTCTTCTACGCGAGCGCTTCATCTCGACTCTTTACAATGTAGGAAGGGTCAGTTAATCGCGCGGAGGTTACGCGTCGCAACGAAATAGTTCCACATTTATCCTCTATTTAAATGGTTAAAGTTTGACTTTTTAATTATCCAAAGATATTTTTAATTACAGACTTCATTATAGTACACTACTGTGGTCTTGTTTATTTATATAATTAATATCAAATTTACAAGGATTATTAGTTTGTTTAGGGGTCGGTATTCAAGTTAATTCCGGTTAGCGCATGTCTATGCAGGGTTAATTAACAAGGGTCTCCCTATCTGTACACTCGCATTACTATTTTTTTTTAATTTAAAACTCTTCATTAAATATTATTATAATTTTATGATAGCGATAAAATTTAGTTTAAATGTGCGATTTTATTAAAATTTAAAATTTCTCAGCTTTTACATTACCTATTTATTAATTATTTTATATTTAATTAATGAAATCGTCACATCTCTTTCAGTAGACATAAAACATATACATGAAACGCTTACAAAAATTTCAGAAACTTTATAACGTCAGGTTTCAGAGAAGAATGAACTTGAATTTGCGACAATGTAACGTTACCACCATAGGGCCTACAGACTCCCCTTAAGTAATTAACACATTGTTATTCCTAATGAGAATGGATCCAACTAGATTTTCAAGAAGAACCCTTGACTATCATCCATGGGGGAAGACAAGTGTGGAAAGACCCCCTAAGCAATGGTTGGATGACTTCCATTTACACTTGAACAGGCAACTAGCCTAAGCCGTAAAAGATGACGACAAAAAATATTATTCCTAACACATGACAGGACGATACTAGAAAAAATGCACAATATATGTATAAAAAAACTACGGAGTTTCATCTTAAGCTTTGCCGGGAGAGACACGTGTCTAAAAATGTATTACAGACAGCTGCGGCAGAATTTAATTTAGCAGCAAAATATAAAATTCTGTTTGCGTTACTGGCGCCTGCTGCGTTAACATATCGCTGGTGTTAAATACTTTTTTTTAATGAAGGGAAAGTTAATTTATCAAATAGTGTTATCCCTGTCGGAGGCACTGCTACACCGTGGCTTATGTAATGTGGAACACTTTGTAATATCCTTAATATTGCAATTAACCTTTATATTTTAATGAGACAAACATTCACACTATGTGTGAATATATAGGGACATATTTACAATAAGCCTTGGTTGGTGTCCTGTGCAAGGGGTGTGAATCGTATAAGACAATATTATTAGAGTAAGCGCTGCATGTTAACATAGTTTACGACGATAATTTTTTTCTTCAAGTGTAGGTAAAAATGTCTACAGACACTAGAAACCCCGTAGTTCCTAGTAGTATGGGACTCTAACCCATTAAAAACACTCCCCATAATGCTACAACCGAGCAAGCTCATCCAGCAGCTTCTCCTTCAGGTTTCCTTCACGGGTGATGGGGTGAAGCCCACTGGCCCAGAGACTGAATCCTAAGATTATTCTGTCTTTCTCTCACGTAGAGTTTTACGGATCTATACATGTTAACTGCTTTCTTCTATTGCGATAACGGATCATGTGGCTTCTGTCTTTTGAGTCGCCTCAGGACGCGTGGAACTTCTTCCACCACGTGTCGCATTATTGGGTTATCGTAGATCTGAATCCTCTGATCATGTTTGTCTGCATATTTTGTTATTATTCCGCTGACATATTCTATAGTGAGGTCCCTATGTAGGTTGTCGTTCCTTATATACCAAGGAAGACGATAATAAACAATAGAAAACAGCAGTACAGTGTATAGTGAAAGCAAATAAGTATTGTGCGCGTAACGAATTGTGTGAAGATAATTAACAGTAAGCGAATTAACAGACACATTATAAGTCACTTATATCAGTGCGGAAATTGGAATAACTATCAGTGACTAATTATTTTAATATTAAATATATTTTAGTAGTATTTACTCAACTGGCAAAATAATTAGCTATTCAATAACTACCAATAGTAGAAAACACGTGGTTTGGAAAGGTCTATCAAAAGGAAGTTCATATCCACCAACACGTGGTCGTTTTCTTGTACAATTTAGAGCGTATAAGAATGACGTCATGCTCGTAGATACAAAAAAGCTCGTGTGAGCTGTGAGTTACGCAGTCTTTCATATGGCAGACTCTTGCCGGTGTATTTCATAGTCCTTGGGAAGCCGGAGTGTATCGTCGAGGGAGTGGCTGAATTAGACCACGAAGTCAGGCATGGCGTTCGACATCTTCAGCGAACGATAGCTGTCAACGAGAGCTGAATCAGGAACGACTCGGACGGATACAACGCTCACGAGGAAAAAGCATAGCAACAGGCCTGCGAGATTGTCCGTACTGATCCAACTTCTAACTGTCAAATATTTCAAAATTTATAAATTTCCAACCTACAATTTTCAGATATAACTGTATATATTTTACATAAATAAAAGGAATAACCAATAAATCTTTAATTGGCCCAATCAAAATTTATTTATGCAATTGCAGTTAGCTCCAAATATGTTACGTTGTAATATAGCATGATATGTACAATTAACATTACATGGAAGTGCTTAGCTCCTTTTAGATAACCAGGTTATAATCAAGGTCAGTGAGGACAAACTGCGATTGGCTGTACACAAGTTGAATCACTTGTCTGACACAATTTAAAAATATCATTGCAAAATTCCAAAACCATGGCAAGGAGAAGATCCAGTCATCATCATCATCATCATCAACCTCAAGGATTAGGCACTATCCTGAACCTGTTCCGAGAACCACTTTGCTTACATCTCTCTTCCCCACTGGTCTATATTCCATTGGTAACACTGGAATCATGTCACCTGCCATTCCTCCCGAATGTTCACACCAACTTCGTTTGTTGGTCCTTAGCTATCCCAGCAGTGGGCCGACTCGCAGCTCCGTCCTTACATACACTTTCTTCTTTCTATCGTGAATGTTACGACCCAGAGTACTCCTCATAAATTACATCTCATAAAAGATTCAGTAAGGACACAAATCCTAATTTCCAGTCAAACGGTTGGCCAGCTAACACATTTTAAATATATGGGCTGTGAGGTAACATATGAGAAGGACGAAGATATTTTAAATAAGATCGGTGAATATCAGAGGACATGTGGAACTATACGATGGTCTCTGAAGGGAAAAACGATGAGCCATACTTAAAGTTTTATAAACCGTTTGCAGTCCCATCTTCATAGTCGTCATCGTCATCATCATCTTTACATGACACATTGGCAAGGTGCTGTATGTTACGCCTTCGAGAATCCTCCAGCCATATCCGTCCGGCTGTGTTCTTTGAAAGTTGCGAGTAAATTAAATTAGCTTCTCCATTATACAGTACCGGCCTATAGGTGGGTAAGCTGCCCCCCTTACGGTAAGCACGACTTCCGGTAATTTTTAATCAGGGTTGTCATAGTTGACAGGGTAGCCTTTGATGCCCCCAACACCAACTGCAAGGCAGCAGCAAAATATAATTCTATAACAATAGGACACAGTACTACGGCCCACTAAATCCAGCTGGATTCCCGCCTGTAATAAGGTAAAGGTAAAGCCGGTAAATGATCATTTCCCTTATGCCCTAACTTGGTACTGGTGGCTACTGCTGCCCTCCACCAGGAATATCTATCGACCTCCCGATCTAGATTCTCATATTCTTCTGCATCGACAGTGCCACCTCTTGTAGGATGCGGAATTTCACCACGCAGCACGTTCTTGACTGTGGAGAGGCTAACGGAGCCAACATCACTTCATGCAATCCTGGATACTTGTGAGGACCAGTATAGAGTAAACCCGGTACACAGCTGAACTTTGTTTCTAACTAAAGTTCAGCAATGTTACGGCAGTCCCTATAGGTGTGAATAATGGACAGCAACCAAGGAAGAAGACAATAAAATACAGGCCTTGGAAATGGCGTCCTTAAAAAGACTGAAAAGGTGTTCTAAACTCGACCGTATAAAGAATGAGGCCATAAGAAAAGAGTTACAAGTTTTTAACGTGAACGAAAAATTAAAATATTACAAACAACGGTGGAAAGAACACTTAGATAGAATGTCAGATTCCAGACAGGACAAACAATATGTAAATACAAATCTATGGGACGCACAGGTGTGTGGGTAGACCCAGGAAGAAATGACTGGAGGATCTTTGAATGCGGAACAGATAGCACCTTGCCTATACCGTGTTCTGAAGATGATGATATACTTTTTTCTCAGACAGCGTCATATATGTCTCTCATAAAAAAAGACACAATGACAGAGATTTTATTTTCTTCTGCTTATTTAATTAAATGGCACGAAATGGTTTCTCACTACCAAGAAAAAAGCATTTATTGAATCTGTTAATTGAATGTCTTTATTGTTCGTAACAAAATTTCTTTTATTAAGTAACCACTTAAAAAAAAAAAATTATTCTTTCTCTTTAACATCAAGGCATAAAATGTCACTTAGCAACTGCCATCAGTTAAAATTTTCTTAGCCATAATTAAAAAAAAAATTTATTTCTTCGCGTTAAACAGTCGTCTTAGAAAATGCTGACGTAAAGCAGATACCTAATGGAGCAATCGCCTTCATTATTTACATTCGCCTAGTGATTGTCTGGGAAAATCAATAGGTTAGTCAAGAACCTAATTTTTAACCCCAAGTAGAGGGGTTGTCTCCACCAATAACCTCCCATAACCTGTTGTTCTGTGTCGTCGAAGTTTTCACTACAAAACATGGAGTAATACACGTGTGTGCATTTTGAGCAAATAATGTTAACTGGACAGATCTCTGTTTGATGAGTTTTAAGCTACGTCGAGGTACAAAATTAATGCTCTATAAAGTTATGGCAGTGTTCTACAGGTGTAAATTGAAGGCAAGGAACCAATAAGAACAAAAGTAATGATTAGTGATCGAATTCTAGAACAGGTGAGCCACTTTAATTATTTGTGATATGATATTGTATATGATAGGAATTATGTCATTGGTGTTAATTTCAGTAAGTTGCATATAATCTGTGGGACAATCGACAGTACTTTTTAGAAACAAGGTACGTCGAGGTACAAAATTAAAGTTCCATAAAGTTATGGCATCCCTATCCTATGGGTGAGAATTATGGACAACGACCAAGAAACAAGACAATAAAATACAGGCCTCAAAAATTGCGTTCTTAAGAGAAGTTGAAAGGTGTTCTAAGCTTGACCGTATAAAGAATGAGACCATAAGAGAAAAGTTACAAGTTTGTAACTTGAATGAAAAATTAAAAGAATATAGATACAACGGTGGAAAGAACACTTAGAAAGAATGTCAGATTCCAGACTATCCAAACAAGTCAAACCTACAGGACACAGGTGTGTGGGTATACCCAGGAAGAGATGGCTGCAGGATCTTTGAAGGCGGAACAGAGAGCACCTCTTCCGTATGCCGTGTTTTGATGATGATGATGATGATGATATACTTTTTTCTCAGAAAGCTTTATACATCTGTCATAAAAAAAGACACAATGACAGAGATTTTCTTTTCTTTTGCTCTTGTAATTAAATGGCACGAAATGGTTGCTCACTACCAAAGAAAAAGCATTTATTGAAACTGTTAATTGAATGTCTTTATTGGTCGTAACAAAATTTCTTTAACTGACTTCATCGGTTAACTTATTCATTCCTTTTAATATCAAAGCATAAAATGTCACTTACCAACTGCCATCAATTAAAATGTTCTTAGACATATTTAAAAAATTTATATTCGTTCGCGTTGAACAGTCGTTCGATAAAATTCTGAAGTAAAGTAGACACTTAATGGCGCAATCGCCTTCTTTATTTACGTACGCCTACTGGCTGTTGGGGAACATCAATAGGCTAGTAAAGAACCCACTTTTTAACCCCAAGTAGAGCGGTTGTCTCCATTAATAACCTATCATAACCTGTCGTCCTGTGTCGTCGATTTCTTAACTACAAAACATGTCTTAACAGTAATACACGTGTGTGTGTTTTGAGCAAATAATATTAACAGGACCGATCTCTATTCGTCGAGTTTTAAGGTACGTCGAGGTACAAAATTAATATTCTATAAGTTATGGCACTGTCCTACAGGTGTGAATTCAAGGAAAGGAACCAACAAGAACAAAAATAGTGATTAGTGATTGAATTCTAGAACAGGTGAGCCACTTTAATTATTTGGGAAATGATATTGTCTATGATAAGTTCTATAATTAAAGTTCTATGAGTTATGGTTTCCCTGTACTGTCCTATAGGTGTGAATTATGGACAACAACCAAGAAAGAAGACAGTAAAATACAGGCCTCGGAAGTGGCGTTCATAAGAGGAGTTAAAAGGTGTTCTAAACTTGACCGTATACAGAATCAGGGCACAAGAGAAGATTTACAAGTTTCTAACTTGAATGGCAAATTAAAAGATTTGAAACAACGGTAGAAAAGGCGCTTAGAAAGAATGTCAGATACCGGACTGGCCAAATAAATTTGGAAATACAAACCTACAAAACTCAGGTGTGTGTGTAGACCCAGTAAGAGATGGCCGGAGGATCTTTGAAGGCGGAACAGTCAGCACCTTGCCTACACCGTGTGGTGAAGATGATGACGATGTAGCTTTCGTTGTACTTGAGAAGGCTTTTGGTAGAGAAGATAGAAATTTAGTGTGGCAAGTAATAGAAGAACGGGGATACCCACAACAACTTATAAGATCTACTTACGGCCTATGTAACGGATCATGAATACCAGTAGGAAAATACTTAAAAAGGGTGCAGTATGTCACCTACTCTTTTTAAACATTTATACTGATGATATACTAAGGAAGTGGAATCGTCTATTAACCGAGTTACTAGTAACCTTAAGGGTCTAGTAACCTTAATAACCTTGGTATTAAGTTATCACTAGACAGCTATTTCAATATGCTGTTGTTTACTATAATCATCCCCCTTTACTTGAGCCGCGCACTTATGTTACCACTGAAAGTTTTCTACAACTGTTTGTTCACTTTCGTCAAACCTTCTCCCCTTTCTTCTTCTTTTCTTCTGCTATGGCATGTCCATACCATATTAACAAGTTTGTCTTGGCCAAGTTGAGTAGTCCGCTTGAACCGATTCCTTAAACTCCATTGTATCTCAAACGGTATATTGTTTCGTGAGCTTGTGTTTGCTTGTACCCATCTCCGCCGACGAATCTTATCCATTTTGTTTAAATTCGTTCACGCTACCACGTTTTGAAAAAGAATTTCAGAAAGCAATCAATCATTTACTGATGTATATCAAACCAAATCAACGTTTTGGTTGCTGAAATCTGACTTGCTTCTTCTTCCTCTTCTTTTTCTTCTTATTATGACAAACATAATTTTATTCTGCTTCTAATTTTCCTATTATGTTAAATATTGAAACAAATGGGCCTATAAAAATATGGTCATTTGCAATGTTGCATGGGACTGAAAGTTATTATTTTCCACTTTTTAAATTCACTTTCGAGAGAAATTAATGCTATTTTATTGTAAACAACACATTGAAATACCGTTATACATTAAAAACAGAAAATTCAAAATTTCACCCAAAATTATTGCAGAGCAGATCTTCACACTGCAAAAAAAAATTAGACCATTAACATATGTGCCGAGAACAGTAGTAAAATTTCTTCTTCTTCTTCTTCTTCTTCTTCTTCTTCTTCTTCTTCTTCTTCTTCTTGTTCTTCTTCTTCTCCTTCTTCTCCTTCATTTTCTTTTTACATTTTTCTCTTTCTTTGGCGAATAAATTTAACTTAATTGTTTACTTGATTAAGATAGCTGCCAATACTTAGAATTATACGTTTTGTTTATCTGTTGCGTCACGTGACAATGTAAGGTTAACTTACACAGTGCATCACACACACACACACACACACACACACACACACAGAGTCAGAGTAACCCAGTTTCGTTACAGATACATTTACGTTACTCTCGAGCCAACGTAAAATCTTCCTAATAAAAGTATTTATTATTCATATATTCAGCGTTCACCGGTAATTTCCCTGGAGACGCCAACAATACCTAACCGTCCTTACCTGTTTTACACTACTTTTATAATCCGTTTACCTCGTTCGTGAGAGTTTAATGGCACGGATTATATTTTATATATTTTACATTAATTAGTTCCTTTCAACGGCTATTTGGGGAGCTGAATTGAAAATCTGCTTGATTGGGACTGACTACAAAACTAAGCAAACTCATTAGTCGGAAAATAAAAATAAAAATGTAAAAAAGACACTTATCAGGCCGGTTGTTACTTATGGAGGCGAGACGTGCCGACTGACAAAAATGAACAACTAATAATAAGACAGTTTGAAAGAAAGATCGTAATACGTGTTTGTGGGCCGGTTAAAGAAGGTGACAAATGTAGAACGAAAAATAACCATTAGATTGACGAGATGTTGAATCATGAAGACATTTTAAGATTCATAAACGCTCAACGAATGGCTAGGTCACCTAAAGCCGATGGATGACCAGTGTATGCCAAAGAAAATCTTGAGGGCACAAGTCTGTAAAAGCAGAAGAGGGGCCGACCTAGGATAAGATGGTTGGATGATGTGCTAGAAGATCTCAGAAGGATGAATGTGTGGGCTTATAATGAGATGGCAATGGAAAGGAGAGTTTGAGAAGATTAGTGTTGGAAGCCAGGGCTCTCGTTAGGCTGTAGTTCTGAAGAAGAAGAAGAAGAAGAAGAAGAACTAGTTCCTTGCAGGACTTGCTGAGTGCTTTGCACAGTGAATATCTCGTTGTACTCCAAAGTGCAGAAGGAGCCATGACTCGCCTGGCATAAATGCATTGTTTCGTAAACTATAGTAATTAAAGTATTTTGTGAGTTTCCATCGTTTATTACAGACAATTTGAAGAATTTGTGTGGACTTTCTTTCTTTTTTAACAAATCGTCTTACCTTTCGGCGACGTTTCGACAAAAATTTATTATCATCATCAGGTTCATACACGTGACACCAGAAATACTTCACTCACTCACACAAACACACACACACACACGCACACACACGCACACACACACACACACACACACACACACACAATTGAACGAGAGCGAAGCGAGTTCTCTTTAACTCGATCGTTTGACATTTGTCTGCCTGTCTGTCTGTATGTCTGTCTATCTGTCTGCCTGCCTATTTGGGGTATGTTTACGATAACATTTGAACGGACCAACCGATATTCGTAATCCTTGTCATGTGTGTTTATACGTTTCTCCTACAGAAGCTTATTGTTTTTTTTAGATTGATCTTCAAAATGAGCGACGTGAACTTTGCCAGTGAGTATGTTCAGCAACCAATAAATGAAAACGTATCGCGCTAATATGTGACACCGTGAGTTATGAATTAAAGAAATTAACTAAAAAAAATTAATCATTGTTTTAAGGTAGTAAATGTAAAAAGTGTTTCTGACATATAGTCATCTTGTTTTGGGGGAAGATATACATTGAACAAAGTCTTTACTATAATTATGAATATACTGTGTAAACTATAAAGCAGTCTTCAGAATATAGGCCTACTAAGTCTTCGTCTTCTTAAAGGTTTTAGGCTTTAGCGGCCTGTTTCTATTCCACAGTCTACTTTTCTTAGATCTACCAACTTTTTTCTGCCTTCAGAGTTGTAATCTTTCGCTATCTTTGGTATTCTACTTTCTTCCATTCTATCTGTGTGTTGACTCCATTTTCCTCTCTATTCTTTAATCCTTTCACTAATTGCAAAAATTGTCTAAATCACTTCTTACCTCCTCATTTCTTATATGATCTCGTCTATTACACCTTTTAACTGATCTCAGAAATTTCATTTCTGGTGTTTGTATCTCCTGTTCACCTTTTTTCTTTATGACCCAAGTTTCATAACCATCCAGAAGTGTAGGTTTTGCCATTGTTTTATAAAATTTGATTTGTGTTCTTTTTCTACATTTATTTCCCAACGTTCTCCAAATTGTTCCACAAATTCTTGTGAAATTCGCCACTTTATTTTCTACATCTCTACCTTGACCATAAGTAATGTCACGTCCAAGATAGTTGAAATGCCTACTAAGTTTTTATTAAAATTACAGTATACAGTATATATTATGTATACAAAATATATGTATATTTTATTATGCATACAGTATTTTGAATAAGATATAACTGGTTTTTATTGCTGTACTACTGTACTGTTGTCTATTTCATCATCATCATCTTCAAGGTTTAAACCAAGAATAGTTTGTTCCGCTCTCAAATAGGCAAATACTACAGCTGGTTACTCCAGCGCTTCCTCGGACGTCCCACACCTCTCCGTCCCCTCGGCTTATAGTTCCATAGTTGTTTGGGAATGCGGCAGTCATCCATTCTCCAAAGATGTTCCCACCAAGTCAGTCGATACTGGGCGATCCTGTCGAGTACACTCATAATATTCAGATACTGCTGTATATCTGTGTTTCTTCTATGATCATGAGAGTATAATCTGCCACGTGCCTGAGAAATCTCATTTCAGCCGCTTGGATGCGACTGGTCTGACCTTTCGTTAAAGTCCAATTCTCAGACCCATAAAGAAGTGTGGGAAGAGCCATCTTCCCGCAATTCTACTTTGTAGAATTTTAGGCGTGTTTCTTTACTTGCTGACTTAAGGGTTCGCCTAATGGTTCCGCACATAAGGTTGAACTTACGCAATTTATTCACAACGTCGTTCCTTGCATTATACGACACACTGTAGCCCAGGTATTCAAAATTACTGACTTGTTCCAGGACAGTACCGTCTATTACAATTTTTGCCCGTACGGGATCAGTTCCACAAAAAGCCATCACCTTGGTTTTAATTGTGGATATCTTCAACCCAGAGTCTTTGTAGATTCCAGTTAACAAATGTATACCCATCTGAAATCTGTTTCCAGAGTCTGTTAGAATAGCCTGATCGTCCGCAAACAAAAAAGTGTCAATTGTAGAGTGACCAATCATAAAATGCTCTGGAAGACACATCTGCCAGTTTTGTATGACATGGTCAATACATAAATTAAAAAGAGAAGGTGATAATGGACACCCTTGTCGTACTACACAATTGATCAGGCCAAATCTAGGAGCTGTTCTCGGTCTCCCTGCTCCTATTAAGATTTTATTCTCCATATGCAGAATCTGTATTGCCTTAATTAGATGTTGTGGGATCCCTTTCCTTGCCATTACTGCCCATTGTTTACTCCGATTCACTCTTATCTAGTTTATGTAAATCAATTCTATATTTATCGACATTGTTTAAAAAAGTCATACCCATTTTATAAGACCTACTGTACTTGATATACACAGTTGCAACGGACTTTCAATATAACGGACATCTCAGAGCCCCTGTCAGTCCGTTATAACGGGAGGTTACTGTACCTTAAAACGCCGTTGTAATCTATGCTTACATAAAAATTTTGTGCAGTTTTACTGTAATTCCACATATATTATATCTGCTATGTACAAATAACATACATCATTGGCAACCCAGATTCATTCTGGATATTGGGTCGTAAACTATTACAGATATTGCGTCCAATTCTCTCTCTCTCTCTCTCTCTCTCTCTCTCTCTCTCTCTCTCTCTCTCTCTCTCTCTCTCTCTCTCTCTCTCTCTCTCTCTCTCTCACCCCCTCACTATACTGCACTTCCTGCTTATGCGGCGGAAATTCTACAGCCAAACGGATCACGGAAACAGTATCTGTCATATTTTGGTGACAATACAGTTTTTTTTTTATTAAAATATTCCCTAACCGTAATAACATCATTTACGACCGCTTGTTTCCAGTATACATAAATACGCGTGGCACATATGTGATCCGTATTCACAGCACAAGAACATAAAATAAAAACATTACTTCACAAACATTAGAACGCCCTCATATAGTTTCACATCCTATCTTTCATCTTTGTTTAGCCAAACAAATACCGCTGTTTGAGTCCCACAACTCAGATTGCTTCTTCTACGTCTTTCTCCCATACTATCTGCGGTCTAACTCTTCCTTTTCATTCAGTTTGAAGGCGACTAATCAAACCTTTAACCTTTTATGCCCTCTTCCAATTGACATTCAATGTGGACATCTCATCCTTTAGATAGCGATCCGCATTTCTCTGTGCTTTCCGTTTCAACTCATCATAGGAACTACAACTTCCATCAACAATAATCTGTTTAATTAATTGGAGTCTCGGTCTTCCTCTTCCTCTTTCAACGTAAACCTTCCATTATTGTTTATACCAAATCTAGCGACGCATAATTTGACCAAAATTTTAAGCATTCGCTTCACAATATTTTGCCAAAAACTCTTTACTAAAGAGTCATCCATCTTGGACTTGGTGGCACTTGGGGTAGCAGATCTCTGGACGTTAAGCTCAAAGCTAGCAGCCCCAACATCGTGTTACCCTGCGACATGCCACTAACATATTCAGAGATATATTAACTACTAAACTGCCGCAAGGAAGATGTAGCGGGATTAATACAAACTGACACTGTTATCAGATAAATCATTGCCATAAGACGTTAGGAGTGATGAGAGATACCAACAAAACAAACAGAAATTTACCGCGTGTTTTCGTCAATTCAGAAGGTATTACGTTGTTGTCTGCGCCGAGAAACAGACAATCTCCCACAGGATTACATTTCACTGGACACAAATCCCAGCCTGCCCGCCACTGCTTAATATTTTCTCGGAAGAACTGAACAGGCCCATCTCCTGATAGGCTTTTCAACGTATCAAGACTTTTTTTTGTGTGCTTCAACGTTTTGGTAATGTTTTTGACTGACACACTGTGTATGTTGGCCTACTTGAAGTGCGCTGCACGAAATTTGTTTCTTTGTTTTGTGCTTATATAAAATACTGAAAATATATTTATAGATTTATGTTACCCGACGCTTTTTATGTAATATCTATATGAAATACAAATGTAAACTAAATGTAATATGTTATTTAAAGAAAAGATAAAAGAAAGATAAATGTAAAACCCAAGATATGAATAAAAAATACCATGTTAAATAATAAGCTAGCAAAAGTAAATAAAATAAAATAAACCTTAGCAACAATAATAATGAGTACAGAGGTGACAAGTGAAAAAGTGATAATAAAGAAAACCAGTGAATAGGACCCAGTGATAGTTATTTTAAACACATAAACACTATCTCAAGAAAGTGAAGTGTAGGTAACTATAGAATAAGAAACTGTTAATAAGAGACTAGAGCAACCCAGTTAGATTAATTTGTTAACATAGTAAGTAGGATATAAGATATATTGTATTATTATTTAAGGAGCGTTGTGGAGTTATATAATTAAAAAACACTTAGAAAATAAAGATAAAAAGTGATATGTTAGAATGAAAATAGAGGGGAGTTAGACACTATTAAATAAGTTTGTATGTGAATAATAGTAAGTAGTTTAATGTTCAAGATTGTTATAAGAGTTCTTTGATAGCAAATAACCAAAGTAGTATTAGTAGTATTAAATGGCAAATCATGTTAAAACAAAACCATTAATAGGTAAAAAATTTAGATACAGGCATGGACCTATAAAGAAGAATTAAATAATTATATAATATGTGTGATGATTAAAAGCAATCAAATGTTATGAATTAGGTTAGTTTGTTTCATTATTAAGGTTTACTAACCTAATAAATTAAAATAAATAACTATAAAATATTGTAAAGAGAATAGGGTAGAGGAATTATAAAATCTAGGCATTAGGCTTAGCATTGATGAGCAGAATTTTGTGAATTTTAAGATAAAACAATAGCCAAGAATAAAATAAAGTGTATAATCTCTTTATGTATCAAAGTAAAAGTGTAAGGTACAAAACTGGCTAGATAATGATTAGTGTAAATGTAATTAACTAAAGAAATACCAAATTGGAAAAATTAGAAATCTGTTATAAATTTACCAAATCTAACCATGAGTGGTATCAAATTAATCTGTAAGAAAAAAGCAAAACAATGGTGTTATTGTACATTACAAATAGCATAAGGATGTTATAATACTTTAAAAGATTTTGATAAATTTTGAACAGAAAAACGTTAGTTAATATAACAATGTTATAAGTTATTGGCCAAAGGGAATTAGAGTTTCACAGAGAGTTGCCATGACAACAAAAGCTTGTTACATAGGGAACCGTTGAAAAATTTTTTATTCCATTATTGAAGTTTGAGTAGGGTGGATACATGAAGCCCACAAAGATATAAAAAGTAAAGAAATCAACCTATTTTCTTTTTGTCTAAACATTGATTAAGAAGACCCAATTAATAACTATAATACAACTAAAGATGAGATTTACACCAATTCAAAACAAGAATTAAGAAATACATATTCTGTAAAAAAATTTGTTGAAGAAGACCCAGTTCAGAATTAATGACTTACCGAAGGAAGAATAGAAGAACACCTAACTGAACCTTGGAATCAACATTAGCCAGCAGGACTGAGGGAATCTGAACACCATAACTGGACCATTAAGACAAATTGAACCTGGAACTCACGGAACCATACCAGAAGGGACAAGCAGAAGTATTCCAGAGAAGTGTTACCCAAGCTAAGCCGAAATGAAGGAGCGTTAAGTATATTTTAAATGCTTCATCGAAAATAAAACACTAGACAATCCACATTAATTGAAAAAATTTTTTTACTTCACCAATCACTTTAGTAACTTTTTAGAACTTATTTTTATATAATAAACACCTCTAATAGAATAAATATATCACTGCAATTTGAATTTATATGAATCTGTTTCAAAAAACGTGAACTTGCTAAGCATAAATAACCTATCAAAACACTAGTTCCCATAGCGGTAACTTACTATCAATACTTAAGTATATCACCTGTTCTATAATAGTTATAAGGTATATTGTAAGATTTTGTACTTTTATTAGTCTATAAAACAACATTTTCTGTAGTCAAAAGAACTTTCCTCTGAGATTTATTTAAAATAAACGAAGAAAACTAACGCCATTACAGAGCGTCTACATGCGGACTAAGTGAGCAGACAGCCAACTGCGAAAAAGTAAACATGCCGGCGCAAGATTAAATATTATGTTTTGCAGAAATTGTAATTGACCACTATATCCCGAACTGTTAATAAATTATCGTACCTATTCTTAACTGTTTGTTTGATTTTATTCAAAGTATTAATACAAAGGTTTGGAGCAAATAAAATATAGAATACATAATAGTTGGCGAAGTCGATTCGATAAGCAGTGTTGGTCAACCAGGCGGCGAGGCAGAAAATTCGAATTGAACGGCGAGCTGGTGAGCAGACGTTCGACTTTCGTAAGTATTTAAAAACGGGTAACGAAGGCTCGTTACAAATTGACGCCAACAACGTGTGGCAGAATAAAATACATACAGAAGGTAGCGACGTAAAGATCGCGTCGTTACAATATATATACTGCAACAGTACAACCATTAACGGTACTGTGCATTGCCAAAATAAATGAAATAAATAATAAAAGTAAATAAATAAGAAGTAATAAACATGATTCAGATTGCATAAGCTGGATCGTAGTTAAAAATAAGGAGCGCAGAACTCATGCATGGACATGCATTTTCGACACACCTGTCGCTAGCGCTGTGTACACGTGTATTTTGTTTGTGTGTGTGAAGCCTGTCCGTTCCTGAAATGTAACCAACCCTTTTCAAGTAGAATAGTTGTATGTTTTATTTTAATTATAAGAAAACTATTTACGATAGGGTAAAACAAAAGGCACCGAAGTGTATCGAAATTAAAGGTGAATAAAGTGTTAAAAGACCGTACCGATGTGACGAAAGGTGCAATTACTATACGTAAAAAATGAATAGCTCTTTTCGTGATTAACATAAGGAAGTGTAATTTACGTATAGTAAACATATAAAAATTAGTGATCGATTGAGCATCGAGTGATGTGAAACAAACTTCGTAATTCGCGAAGATAGGCGAAAATTGTGAATTGAACCAGAGTGGGAGAAGTGACGCTTCGACAGAATCTGACAGGTTAAATATTGTTCAGACATGCGTTTTTGCACGACCTGACTATAAATACCAGGTCGCGCTAATAAAGTTTCTTCTTCTCGTTTCAACCGTTGCCACAGGAGGCTATGTCAGTCGACTACGCTTATTCACATCTATAGTAAGAGTCACAGGACAAACTAGATGTCCAACCAGAGCAGCAGAGTACATACGATGAGGTCTATGGACACACCGGCACCATATGATGTGAGGCGAGACGACTATTAAACAATACATGCAGTGGAACACGACCAGAGGACCAGAAGGACACTGAGGACACAGAGGACACGACCAGAGGACCAGAGGACGACGTACAGATGATTAACCACGTCAAACGAGGTGATAAAACCACTGTAATTATAGACATTGAAACACACTTATTAAATTTGGAATGAAAGACATTCAACCAGTATTAAAGTAAATAAATTGTACATAAATGTAAAAGCGGAATAAAAGTTAGAATAATATTTCTTGTATTAAATTTAGTAATTGAGGGTAACGTAAATGATAAGAGAAATATTTAATTTTTGAATTAACGTAATTAGTAAAGTCTTGTTGATAAAGGAGAATGCATATGCAGTGGAAAGTTAAAACAAATTAATATAAAAGAAATTTGAATATAAGTAAACTCATTATTGAAGCAAATTAATCAGCAATTGCAAAAAGATGAGCACACAATGAGTAAGCCGAGAGCAAAATAAATATTTAATTAATTAAAATTAGATAATAAGATTTATGTATAACTTGTGTATGTAATTTGTTAGCAACAATTTTTGTACGAAAGATTCGTACAAACGATGTAATAATGAGTCAATATTTAATATGCGAAATGAAAGATTTTGTTTAATAAATAAATAATGGAACAATTTTAAACTTAACTAACGTATCATCTTCTTATTACGATTACACCCATGAATTCATTACATTATATAAATGCAAATTGTGTTGTTACATAATTTTGTCTCCCAAAAGTGTGGGGCTACACAATTTAAATTACATTTAAATTGGTAATTTGTATTGTTATAATATATAATATTAACAATGCAGACTTGAAACAGAAAATAGAAGATGAGTTGCAGTATTCTTTACATCGTTTAAATCATATTTGTGAACAATATAATTTTAAAACGTCTAAGCAGAAAACAAAAATCATGGCTTTTTTGAGGAAGAATCTAGGCAGATCAAAAACTGTTCTTGAGGGAATAGTTTTGGAACAAGTCTGTGACTTCAGTTACCTGGGATCCACTATCAGTGTTTGGAACCACACAGGCCGAGATATCACTACAAAACTATCGATCTCACAGCAGAGAATCTCAAGATTTTGAATTTTGTTTCTGCATGTATTTCACACAGTCGCTCATAGAGATACCCAGTTTCATTATTCCTCCTTGAGTTGTTTGGTGTATCCGTTCAGACTGAAAATTTATCAAATATAGTTGAAAATTTGTGTATTTAATCTGGATCGATCCATCCGAACAATATGTCCAAGGAATCTCAGTTTTTTCCTTCGGAAAGCCGTTTTCAGATCCCTGTACAGCTCTTCTTTGCGTCTATGACTTTACCCGTCTTCGGTCTGCTTGGCGCCATAAATTTTCCAAAGAGTTCTTCGTTCAATTTCAAGAAGAGGTTCAAAATTTTGAAAGCAAATTGTTTCCATTCCATACATGATCACATCACCAGCCTGATCACTGTGATATAATAGCGAACTTTCGCAGTTCTGGAAAGATTTATATTTCCGTACAGTTCCCGGGTAGGAGTAAATTAATTAGGTAATTTTAGTTTCATTACATTAAAGGATTCTTTGTCTGAGCCGTTTCGAAATATTTTTTCGCCAAGATATTTAAAAATTGTTGTATATTTTATTTGCCCATACGTAGTGTCCATGCACGTTTTCTGGAATTTGAATACGAGATTTGGAGGCCAGTAAAAATTCAGTATTTTAATAAAGATAAATGTTTTTAATAATTAACCGTAGCGTCTACAAACAATATAATATTTCGTATATCACTGCTCTGTTTGACGGTAAACGTGCCAAATCGTGAATGTTTATTATTCATTGTTTGTCCCGCGCTGATTTCCCTGGGGTTTACACAGTTACATGTTAACCTAACATTTTACTGCACAATCAGTTAATAGATAATTTTCGTCGCTTGTCAACATAACGCAGAAATTGAAAAACTTATGTATATAGGGAAAGTAAAAAATTTAAGGGGTCAGTTGAAAATTTTGAGGAGCGACATCTGTAGCTTAGCGGTAAAACTATAAATTTTCATGTACTGCAAGATTTGTATTTTATGTGAACTCATGTTATTTTCAAATCTATCTATCAATTTATTCATTATTCAGAAGCTGTTTAAAATTGACGTCTCATGCGTGTTTTGAAAAACGGACAAAATCAAATATCGTGGTGTGACCTTAACTCCAACGGAAATTCAAAACGAAATTGTAAATGTGTCAGGAGATGCAGTGACTTCAAAACCAACGGTTTGTAAGTAGGCACTTGAGTTTAAATGTGGTCGTATGACCATTAAAATCGTGGTCGCACTGGACGCCCAATAAATGCAACAACTCCAGATGCCGCAGCCATCTTGCACAACGCTTTTTCACACCAAGTTCTTGAGCTAAAGTATGACGCACACGCTCATATGAGATGCCTATGATTTCAGCAACGCCATTCGTTCTTCAATCTGCTGTCTTCCAAAATCCTATAAATTTTTTCAATAATGCCACATTTTATCGCACTTTTTGTATGTCCACTGCTGGGATAGTCCTTGTACGACCACGTTTAAACTCGAGTGTCCCCCACTTACCGTTGTTTCTGAAGGCCCAGCATCTCTTAACTCATTTACAATTTTGTTTTGATTTTCCATTGGCCTTAAAACTTTTTTAACAGAGAATTCATCACGACGATATGTTTGATTTCGTGCACTTTAAAAACACACGTGACAGGAGAATTTCAAACAGCTGGTAAATGGTTAATAAATTGTCAGATATATCTAGCAATCAACAGGTGTTCACGCGAAATGTACGTCTTGCAGCACACGGAAGATTTTAGTTCTACCACTGAAGTATAGATGTCGCTCCGCGAACTTTACAACTGAACCTCGTCCGTACCGCTTTACAAACAGCTAGGGATTGAGCACACTGCGTTTAGACCTACAGTTGATATTGCGATATGAATTGATTCTGAAAAGGACTGTACTCCCTGTAATATGCTATGAATTAGTCCTAACTGGATAACTAAAACAGGGGTGTTCAACTCCGTAGTCTCATAGTGCCGCCAGTGGTGTTGTTAGTGTACGTTCAGGAAGCTATACATTAGTCACCTAATTCATGTATGATTATGTTTAGCATATAGTTACGACGGTCTACTTGATGGTCGTAGTGGAAAACAAAATACAAGACACCAATTAAGTCACTAATTACCAGCTTTAATTTTCACAGATAAACAGTTCGTAATTAACAACACAGTCTCTTACAACAAATCAAATGAAAATTGTTCACACGCAATAAAATATCAACTAAAATTAAAACACAATTTTATTACAATATACCGTCCGATTATAAAACACAACACTTCACTAATAACCACTTGAACGCTCACAGTATCGCCCGACAGTAAACTCGAACCGCACTGTAATATATCGCGACTATAACTGAAACTGAACGTCGTTGAGTACTGGTATTTATACACCCCCGAAATACTAGATTATTCCACATATTACGTAAGA
Source organism: Magicicada septendecula (assembly GCA_034769895.1). NCBI lineage: Eukaryota > Metazoa > Arthropoda > Insecta > Hemiptera > Cicadidae > Magicicada > Magicicada septendecula. The sequence continues at coordinate 32,366,824 of CM068371.1, read as the reverse complement.
TGCTCTACATTACGACGTAATTGATTGCGGCCTTGACACAGTTAGCGAGCGGCCGCGCGAATTCTGCCACAGTCTAGCAAACGCGTCGAGAGTCGCGTACGCCACACGCATTACATTTCGAATCCCTCTGGAACGTTCGATAAACACGTAGATTGTTCTGTGATGTCGTGACAATATCGTTACGACAATTACGGTAACGGTCTCGAAAAGTCGGATATGTTGCCCGTCACAACACAACATTAGCAGCTTGATATGAAACAATTTATTGAGAAGGCGGTCAATGAAACAACGGAGGACAAGTGGGTCATTGTATGAAGCATATAGTCAAGGAGGGTGGTAAGTATGGCATCTAGCCCACATTACCGACGTCGCTGTGGACAATAGACAATCGTATCAATGACGCTGACTGAAGTGATGATACAAGTTCAGATACAGATATGGCAGGCATTGAGTTACTCTCTGACAGCAACTGATAGTGTTTAGTACACTGGTAATTATCACAGACCGCCGTAAGTTGCGGCTTTTTAGTAAAAAACCCGCTCAATTGTGGCCACGTGAAATATTGAAACCGGTCAGTTGCGACCCGGCCAATTGCGACCAAGAGAAACAACGAGAGGGCCCCTTTCTCCTCGTCCGCGTATATAAATTGATCCACCCAAACGTTGACACCAGTAATTGGGGTGGAATGAAGTGGTGTGGAATGATTTGCATTGGCTATCACCCGCGCCACGGCTACCGTCCTTTGCAGTGGCAGTGGGCGGTTCCGTTCGTCTCCAGGTAGAAACGGACCAGTCGCAGTGTTTTTGGACAGGTAAAAGTCGTGCGTAATTACTGTAACCTATTTATTTATATGTAAATAGTGATAATGATTATCGATTGTTTTTTTGGAATTTATCGTATATAAATTAAACTTAGAACTATTTGTTTCTAATTGTACTATGTGCGTTGATTTTTGGAATGTTGTTTTAGGTTTTCAGCGCAATCACTCTACAAGGTGAAGAATCAAGGTGGAGTGTCATACACACATCAAGGACTGGACTGCGAGTGAAACACAGGTAAGTTTTTTCTGTATTACAAGTTAACATTAAGGTGGAGGTTATGCAAAACGATAAATTTTTACTTCCGTTAATTGCAGCGATTGATAAATTAACATTTAATCTTTTAGTCCCGAATAGTATTTGCTTAATGAAAAAATATATTAATTGATCTCAGAAATCTAACACCTAGACTATAAAGATATCTGATAAACAAAATCTGTTTTAATTTGTTTTATTAATTTTTATTTCCAGTAATATGTGTTTTATGTATACGAAGAGAAGAATGAGGATAGAGATAACCTAGTTTCCGGTGTGGAAGAGAACATCCGTGAAAATGTAATAGAAATTTCGTTTGATCTTTGGTTTGCATGTCATCTTATTATATTATTACTAGTATTCAAATTATTAAACTATCTGTAGGCTACTTTTAGCGTTCCACACATCCACTGACCAAAATTTTACCCCCACTCCACGTTTATCCCCTCCACTTTTTCCTTATAATCCAATAATACGGTCTTAATCAACGACGATAACGTTCCAAATTTCTAACAGCCAATACGATAATTGGATTTATCTCCCACCACTCGAAAATCTCTATATATACGAAGGTACCTTCGCAAGCTTTCGTCCATACTATTGGAAGCAAGATAGATTTCGGTCGGTCAGTGCGACTCAAGCTTTTGGAAAAAATTTTAATTTAAAAAAACACCGATGGTATAATCGTTTAAATAAGTAAAAAAGAACGAACGAACTTACAAAAACTTTGTTGAGGAAGCGTAGAACGATAAAAGGAACGTTCGCGACGAAATCTGTGGAGGAAGAAATCCTGCCCAGTATAGTGAAAACTAGAAACACAAAAAGCGGCTGTTCGCCGTAACGTTTAACGAAAGCAATGGAAATAGTCCATATACCTAGACGAACTATTTTTTCGTTTGATCATCATTATATAGACCTACATCAACTGGTACGATGGAAAGTGACAACATAAAAAACAGTAGATTGGAATTTAATAAAAAAAAAGTTTTATGTGAGATTGGAATTGCGTAACGGAATTTATGAATTTTACAACGTTCAGTTTAAAAACTACATAAGTCTACGTAACAGAGTTAACAGTTTGGAACACGTAAGCGATAGATTTCCCGTTTCGATTGTAGCGGAAGCGGAATTCTTTTATGCAGAAGAAAATGACATGGCAGTTTATTTCGCGTGCGGTGGTCGATTGCTAGATTGGAAAAAAGAAGACGATCCTTGGTACGAACACGCTCGTTGGTATCCCACTTTTATATACCTGCTGTTGAACAAAGGCGGAGAGTAGTATCGAGTGTTAGGATTAAAGGAGAGGGAAACATTTACGGTGGAACAGGAGGGAAAGATACTGTCGATCGAGGTAGTCGCAGCGATAATGATAGAAAAAGAGAAGACGACGAAGAACGCGAATTATCCTTGTCTAAATGTGGAATCTGCACAAACAACAATCGTTAGATCGCCTTTTTTCCGTGTGGACACGTTTACTGTTGCATAGACTGTTGTTTGTATTTTGACAAATGTCCTGTTTGTAAAAAACAAATTACTGCAATCGGTAAAATTTATATAGCATAAATAAAAACAACAGAAAATAGGCTATATATAGACCTATGTATACTTTTTTTTAAATTTATAACAAACTTTCAATTTGTACTTTAAAACGTCTGGCCCTACACATTTCTAACAAACGTTTAATCATTTTATTATTGACCTTACTTGTTCCGTTTATTTATTTTTTATTTTGTTGTGTCGATTTTTTTTCATATATAGTCGAAGTTTGTCATAATTCTTTTCGATAGCGTCCAAGTCTTTTTTCTGTAGCAGCAAATCGATTTCGTTTTTTTTTCGGAGTGTCTAAAAATCTATAATGAAAATTCAACATTTTGTATAAATCGAATATGTATTTGGCGTGCGAAAGGCGTTCTACCGGTTTTATTGTTTATGTCGTTAGAAGAGGTCTGAACGTTCATGGTCAAAGGCACGACCAGACAAGGTTTGCTTGACTGTCCTGTCTAGATGACTTCTCGGAAAGTATTTTATGAGGATCGTCGTTGTTAATCAACATGCTGCATATTCCAGCTACGCCAGCAAACCTGTTTTCGTGAGGTCGAATACTTTGTATAATCCGTTACTTTTCATTTCTTCGTATCGACCCAGTGCCGAGCGACTGATGTTCGCTTGTAACGTCGATAGGTCTTTTTTCCTCGTCCTTTACTGCTAACAAATTTTTAACTTTTTCGTTTTTATTGCACAAACCCTTTGGTCCGTACGCGTTTATCAATTTTAAACCGGTGTGAAAATCCGTTTTGTATTCTACGTTTATTTGTATTACACATATCTTATAATCGATGAACATTTTCTTGTCGTTTGTGTAGTTTTTTCGCTTATCGTTACCCGCGATTTCCCATTCTTTAGTGATTTTTTTACAGTATTGTTTGTATTTATAAACGTTTACGTCGATTTTAGGATTCGTACAGTTTTTAATATAATCCAAATAACACTCGTCGTTTTTCGTGTGCCGCATGTGAAACACGGAACGTTTGTTTTCTTTAGTTTTAAATAATATTTTCTGGTAATCCACTAATAACGGTGCTTCGTCGGTAGTGATTATTTTTCCAAACATCAGGCACGTGTCTATTTAACCGTCGTCTTCGTTGCGGTTTAAAACGAGATGCCTTTTGTCTTTGTCGTATAATTGTACGTCTATTCGTTTTCTCGATCTGATATAAATGTCGTAAACGGTTAAATTAAAATTGAAATCGGGATGAACTACGTATCCGTCGCCTTCGTTAAACCCGTCGATTTCACCGAACGCCAACATCTGTTTCCTTTTTCGCTAACGTCCCTTTTATTATTGTTAACGTTGTAATATTAATAAAAATATTACAAATAAAAATAAAAATAAAATTGATATGCTTTTATATATAGAGATATATTGTGTGTGTCTCTTTGGTGATAACAAGGGTATTGTGCTCTTCCTTTAGCCCCACTAGTTGGGCAAGTCAATTTGTAATATAAAATAAATATTACAAATATAAAAAAAAATTGAAATTAAAAATAATTGAACTGATATGTGTTGATATTTGTTGATACGTATTGATATTTTGTTTATCACTGGTTCAGTCTGACTCCTTAAAGTCCCATTGTTAGGCTAGTCAAATTGTAATATAATTTCAAGTGTAATAAAAAACAAAATATAAAGATATTGATGATAAGAAAATGTTATAACTAGGTGTGTTTGGTTGATAAACAATAAATACATCAAACTTTAAAAATTCTGCAAATATTTTTTCTCGTTCTGGTATAGAGTTTGTTGGAATGATTTAATTTAATTAATTAATAATTAATTAATTATTTGAGTTTGTAATTTCCTCCTATATCTATTCTCTCAATGTGAATTATGTTTTTGCTTAATAAAAAATAATAACATTAATGGTAGAAATAAAACAATGCTGGTAACTGAATACTGATTTGCGTTTATTCATTCAAAATTGTGCGCCAGTCAGACTGCGCATGTCCCAGGCACTGGCAAATATTCGCCACAGTCGGCAATAAGAAAAATCAACAGATATATTTTTTACAAGTTTAAATTTATGGTTCTTTTAACGAGTCGAAATGGTCAGAGGGCAAGGAACAAGATACATTTAACAGGTATTCTTAAACTAAATGTTAACATCTGAAATAGAACAGAATTATTATTACAATTGTCAATTAGAAAGAAATTATTTAAAATTCGAACCAAGTCGAAGAAATGACGTCACTCTGCTCCAGTCAGCACTGGTCCGTTGTCTTTATAGAAATTCAGCAATGGCCGCCGTCTGCTTGGTTTTAATCTGCTATGACGCCGTTGGAATTGAAGATCTTCTCCCACAGAAATAAAACGATGTTCCCTTTTCCTCCGAAGTAGTGTTGTTCCAAAATATAGTGTTGAATGTCCCCTCGTCGTCTGCGATGTCGAATTCTGGATGGATCTCTTGTGTAGTGTAGTGTTCAAATATGCGTGTTGGTTTTGTGAATTCGTTCCAAAATTGTTCAAAAATGGCTGTCGATTTTTGGTGTTGCGTTTTTATGGTGTTATTCTGTGTTTTTGGAAACTTGTGAAGTGTTAGACATAGATAGATAATATTATTTCACTTGTTAGTTCATCTCCGTTACACGCCACATAACCACACTTGGTTTTAATATAAATTATTTTGTTTTCAAAACTCCACTAATACATTTTTCAACTGTTCAGCTTTGCGATTAACAATAGACTAAACGACGCAACGTCGTCGTTTTAGGGCAATTTGTGGTATGTCTTTTTCCTCTTCATATTGTTTAATTATAAAATATCTGTCTAAGACTTGTTTCACTATCTAACTATACATAACAAGTTTTCTTATTTTTTACTGTATTTCCAATATTTCTTAATTTTACATGAATCTAACTATTCAGTAATATTGATTATTTAATTTTACATCTTTTGATATATAGCTGGGTTTGTTTCAAACTCATTTAAGCCCAAAAATTACAATTTTGCATAATAATTGTATGTCCCATATTTTGTACAAATTCAGTGTTTTAAAGGTTTTTATTTGTTTTTTCGGTATAATATTTCCTTGGAATACACCTAATAACTCCGTAATTACTTTGTTGTTAGTAATTTGGCTATTAAAACATTTCAATATTGATTAATTTGCTGTTTAGTCTGATTTGATTACTATCATAAGCCTATTTTTTACTGTTTCCAAAAGAAGTTAGTTTTCTTTCTTTTGTCATTCTATTTGCTATTAACTGTATCTGTATTAATTATATTCTCAATTTCTGTATTGTATGTATTGAATTCTATTCCTATTACATAGATTAATTCTTTGATAGATAGTTTTTTTTGGTTTATAGGCCATTCTGTGTTTACAAACATAGTGTCTTGGTGGGTCTGTTTGTACATTATACATGGTTTACTGATTTGAATAAAACTATTACATTTTTATGCCCTACTTGCCTCTCTGACTTACACAATGGAAAATTAAATGACATGATTTTAATTACAATAGAATATCTTGTATCTACTAAACTTTCTTTATACTAATAACATCATTGAACCATAACATGAACATCTTATGCCTAATTTTAACAAAAACATCTTATTATCAACTATTTTCCATATATCACCTAATTTTAACAAAAACATCTTATTCCTATTATTTTTTTCCTGTATCATCAAATGATAACAACATAGCTTATCCTAGACATAATTTAATTAGAAAACATAAAAAACTCCTATTACTAGTAACACTGTCAGTCACTAACTGTCTTGTGTATGTATTATTCTTATGAAAACACTTTAACTGTGATAATAAACCTCGTGTATCTATTTACACCTTACATCTAAAATATTATTTAATTAATAATAAATAATAAATATCTTAATATTAGGCATACCTTCAGTTATGAACCGTCCTTTGGTATTTTTGTCCTCACCATTTATTTAGTTATAATTAAAGAAAACATTTTATATGTAATAGTCCTTATATCTAATTTAAAACTCTTATTACTAGTAATGTTGTCAGTCCTTAGACCGTCTTTCATTTCAATGGTTTTATTATTATTATTCTACACTCATGGTAGTCTTTTTATAATACTTAAACCTCATTGAAGATTTTTTCATAGATTTTTTAACTATGTTTCTCACTGTACACTCTGTAGTCCTTAATTTTGTTATCTCACTTCACTTTATTGTATTCTACACTCTGGTAGTCTTTTTAGTGAGTTCTACTCTATGGTAGTCTCTTTTGGTATATTTTTTGACATGTTACACTTACAACTAATATACAATTTGTTTTTATAGTATTGTATCTTGTAACTTGTTTGGGGTTTACCTATATCGGTTTCAATTTTGTCTCATGGTATTTATTATATGATTAACCTTTTGTTTTGGCATATCTCTTCCTGTTTCTGGTCTCTGTTGGAATCTTGATATGTTTCGTCCCTTCTTCAAATATCACATTAGTAGTTTCCTTATTAAAATGGTTTCATGACAGATTATTTCCTTTTTTATGGTCCTTCCCTTTTTGTACTGCTTCCCCAATCTACTGGGTATACTGCTGGTTTAACTGGTTTTTTCATAGTAGGTTATTTTAATTAATGGTTTTCTTTATTATCTTCCATTTTTATTAACATTTTATAGACTTAATTATACAGTTTCTAGGGTAATCCTTAAACAATTTATTCTTCTCACTCACTATGGAACTTTCTCTTTTATTCATGTAACATTAATTCAAATGTTTAGTGTGATAATTTTGTTATGTTACATATGCTCTCCTGTAAAAGTGATTAGTTCAGATCATACTCTGTATGGATGAAATAATTACTACTAATTCTTTTGTATTTACATTTTCTCCGTGATTACATGTTTTCACTTTATATACCTTCCTTTTCCACCATTGCTTCCTCTCAGCTGATGTGTATCTCCTTCATTAGTTTCTTTTTTCATTAATAAGTGATCTTCAATCTTGTGTATAACATTATCATTTTATATTCCTTCTTATTTGGTGCTTCCTCACCAGTATGTTTACTCCCTAACATTCCCTAACAAATTAATTGGAACAGTTCAGAGTGGCACTTTTGGCTTCAATCCCTGCTGTCCAATACTTCAATTGAGTCCAGAGGTATTATCATCTCTGCTCAACACATAAGACTGATGGCATTTTCTACATCCAGTCATAAAAATAAATAAACAGTAAAAGTAGTCATTTTTGACTAAAATAAACATCTTTAGATTCTTCTCTTCATAATACGTTATATTAATTAATACTTTTATACACTTGACTCTTCTTCTCTCTTAAAGCTTATTCCATATTAGGTGGTTTAGGTATGTGGTATAATATACATTTCATCATGTTTACATAGTAAGTAGTATTTATATTTACTCTTTCTACCATCTGGTATCCATTGAGTTACTTTTATTGCTCATAGTATAACATGAATTAATTCTTTATCACTTTCACTATAACAGTGGTTGTTGTAACAGCATTATCATTATTAATATCAGGTTTTTTTTTTTGTTTTTTGGTTTCTGGTCTCACTATTTGGTCTTTAGTGAGCTGGTCCTTCTTCATTGTTCCATTTTTATTAAATTATTTTCTTTGTGAGTTTGGTTAATTTGTTCGATTAAGTCATATGACATTCTGGTTTCCTTTCTCCCTTAGAATTTTGTATCTCTTTCTTACAAAATCTTTTTTCATATTTCAGAGTTATTTCCCATCATTTGTATGAGTAATGATGTGAGTTTACTGTCTTTTAATTTTAGACATTTTTATTCAACTACATTCTTTCTTATTCATAGTTGTTTTTCAAATATTTTGGTATAAGTTGTACTTATTATTGTTTTGAATTTTGAAATCATTATTCCTCAAAATTCTTTTTTCATTCATAATAGTCTTTGAATGTTTGTGTAAGTGGTACTTACTAATTATTTTGAATTTGGACAATTATTATCTCCCTCCAAATTCTTTTTACTTGCATAATAGTCTTTGAATATTTGTGTAGCTTGTACTTACTATTGCTTTTGAATTTTGAAGCTTATTATGTTCAAAATTCTTTTTATTTATTCACAATAATCCTTTAAATGTTTTGTTGTAAGTTGTACTTACTGATTTTTGGAATTTGGTAATTTTTTATTCTTACCAAAATTCTTATTTTGTTTACAATATTCTTTCTGATACTTGGTGTAAGTTGTTCTTACTATATTTTTTGAATTTTGTAATTATCTATTTAGCAAAATTCTTTTTTCATTCACAATGTTCTTTCAGATATTTGGTGTAAGTTGTACTTACGATATTTTTTGAATTTTGTAGCTTTATTCTTATCAAAATTCCTTTTGCATCATTCACAATTGTTGGAATATTTGGTGTAAGTTGTACTTACGGATTTTTTGAATTTGGTAATTTTTTCATTCTTACCAAAATTCTTATTTTGTTCCCAATATTCTTTCTGATACTTGGTGTACGATGTTCTTACTATATTTTTGAATTTTTTTAATTTTTTATCAAAATTCACAATTTCTTCATTCTAGTTTTAACTCACAATTATGAGTCCTCCAAATATTTTTTAATAGACAACTGATTATAAGTTCCTTTTACTTTATTCGAAATGATATCCTTTAGTACATACGTATTATTATTATTATTGTTTTTAATAATCAGGTATGGGCCGGTATACAGCAGTAATAACTTTTTGGTAATGCCTTCCAAAGTACTGGGTAATTCCCTGTTTTTTAGCAGTACCTTTTCTCCGACTTCATATCTTATTATCTTCTTAACAGCCTTTTGATATTTGTTCTTGCGCCTTTCCTGGTCTTCAGCCAATTTATTGTAGAATCTAATTCGATTGAATTTGTATTCTTGACTCCTGGGGAACTCTATTATGTCTTGTATTTCTCTCGGAGGTGGTCTTTCATACATTGCCGTGTATGGCGTGGTACCAATAGCGGTGTGATATGACAAATTAAGGAATTCTTCAGTCGCTAATAAATATTCTTGCCACTTCTTTTGTTGGTTATAGCAATAAGTCCGTAATATTCTTCCGACCTCTCGCAGTACCCTCTCCGCTGGATTCTTCTAGTAGATCCTTACGGATATCCTTCCAATAATTGCTGTATATTATGGTAAAATTTTTTCTGTTTTTCTTCACATTCATACCTACTTGATTAAACCCAGCAGATTGGAGCAGTAAAGGGTCATTGGGTTTTATTACTGCCTCCGTTCGTTTAAATGTTCCGCTTCATTACGGATCAGGCCGTTGGAAGCGTCAGCTTGAAGTCCTGAGGCTGTTTCGTTTGGTTCTGCTCGATCGTCTGGTTGGGCTTCTGCTACAGGTAGTCTGCGCTGATTATCCAAGCTGGAACTACGTCTGGGCTCGTACTCTCTGTACCTATTACTTCCCTGGCTCCCTTGGAAAGTCTCGTACTCGTAGTATCGGCTCCTTCTTTGAGGCTGGTATCTTCTGTGTCCACTGCCTTCTGCTCGGATGTAATTAACATTAGGTCGATATGCCCTGTAATTGTGGTTACCTCCACTTGGGTAATTTCGGTTATAATTACCATGATAATTATTATTATTAGAAAGGTTGGGGTTCCTCTGACCATTTGGAACATAGTTACTATTATGATTATAATAACCGTTGTTATTTTGTGGACGGCTATTATTATTATTATTATTATTATTATTGTTGTGGTTGTTGTTATTATTATTATTCATACGAGGAATATTACTATTATTATTATTATGGTTAAGCCTCGGCAAATTATTGTTATTTCTAGGGTTATAATTGTACTCGGCATTATTCCGATTTGCGGAATTATAATTGTTATTATTACCCACATTCTGCCGATTATTATTATTATTCAAATTATTGTTGTTATTCCTTGGTTCCGGCTTTTCATACCTCCTGCGACTTTGACGGTAATAGTCTTCGTGCTCGTACATCTCTAAAAGCTCGGTCATGGCTTGCACCGTTTTTATTTGACTATTTCGTCTGGCTCTGATAATATCCTCCTCGTAGTGGTATGAGAGTTTGCTGACCAGGCATTCTTCCGGTATTCGGGGCTCTAGATGTTTGGCCACGCACACCTTTCCTAAAAAGTACGCCGTTAAAGTTTGGTTTCCATATGGGTTGTACTTCCCATGGCATATCCCGTCTCTGGCGATATTTTGCGTTGATTCCGACCAATATTTGGCTTTGAATAGCCTTCTGAATTGTTGATAGTCGGTCACCTCGTCTCTTATTGCCATCCACCAATTGTCTGCTATTTCCTTGAATGATTCGTCCAGCACCTCTTTGTTCTCCCTCCAGCGATTACCTCTGTGTTTGGCAAAGTATTCCTCAATTCTTGCTAGGAATTCCATGGGTTTATTTTTATAAAACCTGAAGTTAATCCCTTCACGATTTTCACTGTTGGGACAACTGGTAATGGTTGTCGGTCGACTATGGAATAGGTCTATATCGGTCTGGTTCTGTCGTACCTGACTGTTGATACTGGTCACAGCAGCTTCTATGCCGTCACATTTTTCTGTGAATCGGTCCTGCACTCGCTCCCAGTCTTCTCGTGTTTCCTTTAGTTTTTCCTCCAACGTTTTCCTAGTCGTTTCTTCAATGGTGTTAACCTTCGTATTTATTTCTGTTCTGATACTCCGTACTTCTTGTTCGGTTTGACTCCATTTTTCGTCAGCTCTGGTAACCCTTTGTTCGATTACCGTTATTTCCTCTTCTACCTCCTTGCTGATTGTCTCATTGTTTTCAGCTATCTTCTGGCTCAATTCATCCTTCAATATTTCCATTTTTCCGTCTAACCGGTTCATGTTCTCCTGGTTCGTCTCCTTCAATTCTTCTCTCAATTGCTGACTATTGCTTTCCATTTTCTGATTTGTTTCTTCCATCCTCTTGTTAGTTTCTTCCAGTTTTTGGCTTATCTGGGTCAATTCCTCTTTCGACTGTTTATTGTCAGTCTTTATTTCCTCCATTTTCTCCTCAATTTTCTGAATATTTTCTTCCATCTTCTCTTCTATCTTCTTGCTAGTATCTCCAATTTTATTGCCCAACTCTTCCTTCAATCGTTGGTTATCATTCTTCATTTCCTCCTCCATCTTCTTACTATTTTCTCTTAATTCTTCTTTCAATTGCCGGTTATCATTCTCCATTTTCTTACTATTTTCCTCGATTTTCTTGTTGGTATCTCCGATTTTATTGCCCAACTCTTCTTTTAATTGTTGGTTATCGTTTTCCAGCTTTTTACTATTTTCTTCCATCTTCTCCTCTATCTTCTTACTGTTTTCTCTTAATTCCTCCTTCGTTGTTTTAAATTCTCTAAGTAACATCTCCATCATTTGATCAAATTTTGTATCTTCCTTTGCGGTGGATTTTTCCGGCTGTTCCTTCTGTGGTGCAGGCTTATCTGGTTCTGCTGGCGGTAACATTAACTCCGGATCTTCCACTGGTGTCGCTTCTTTATCCTCCATGTTTATCTCCTGCTCGGCCTCCATAGCCCTTTTTCTTGATGTAGCTCTCCTGTGCATCTCGCTCCCTCTTCTGACCTGTTGATCGTTGCCAAGCTAAAAATAGGAAATTGGACAATCGTCCTTATTTTATAACACTATTATCTCCTATTTAAAGCCCCTTAAGTTGGACGCCAATTTGTAATATAATTACAAATATTACAAATATAAAAATAAAAATTAAAATAATTTATATATATATAGAGATATATCGTTTTAATAAGCTCCACGTTGGAAACGCCAATTTGTAATATAATAAAGTATATTACAGATAAAAATAAAAATATATAATTAAATTGAATTGATTTGATAGAGAGATACGTATTGTGTGTGTCTCTTTGGTGATAACAAGGGTATTGTGCTCTTCCTTTAGCCCCACTAGTTGGGCAAGTCAATTTGTAATATAAAATAAATATTACAAATATAAAAAAAAATTGAAATTAAAAATAATTGAACTGATATGTGTTGATATTTGTTGATACGTATTGATATTTTGTTTATCACTGGTTCAGTCTGACTCCTTAAAGTCCCATTGTTAGGCTAGTCAAATTGTAATATAATTTCAAGTGTAATAAAAAACAAAATATAAAGATATTGATGATAAGAAAATGTTATAACTAGGTGTGTTTGGTTGATAAACAATAAATACATCAAACTTTAAAAATTCTGCAAATATTTTTTCTCGTTCTGGTATAGAGTTTGTTGGAATGATTTAATTTAATTAATTAATAATTAATTAATTATTTGAGTTTGTAATTTCCTCCTATATCTATTCTCTCAATGTGAATTATGTTTTTGCTTAATAAAAAATAATAACATTAATGGTAGAAATAAAACAATGCTGGTAACTGAATACTGATTTGCGTTTATTCATTCAAAATTGTGCGCCAGTCAGACTGCGCATGTCCCAGGCACTGGCAAATATTCGCCACAGTCGGCAATAAGAAAAATCAACAGATATATTTTTTACAAGTTTAAATTTATGGTTCTTTTAACGAGTCGAAATGGTCAGAGGGCAAGGAACAAGATACATTTAACAGGTATTCTTAAACTAAATGTTAACATCTGAAATAGAACAGAATTATTATTACAATTGTCAATTAGAAAGAAATTATTTAAAATTCGAACCAAGTCGAAGAAATGACGTCACTCTGCTCCAGTCAGCACTGGTCCGTTGTCTTTATAGAAATTCAGCAATGGCCGCCGTCTGCTTGGTTTTAATCTGCTATGACGCCGTTGGAATTGAAGATCTTCTCCCACAGAAATAAAACGATGTTCCCTTTTCCTCCGAAGTAGTGTTGTTCCAAAATATAGTGTTGAATGTCCCCTCGTCGTCTGCGATGTCGAATTCTGGATGGATCTCTTGTGTAGTGTAGTGTTCAAATATGCGTGTTGGTTTTGTGAATTCGTTCCAAAATTGTTCAAAAATGGCTGTCGATTTTTGGTGTTGCGTTTTTATGGTGTTATTCTGTTTTTGGAAACTTGTGAAGTGTTAGACATAGATAGATAATATTATTTCACTTGTTAGTTCATCTCCGTTACACGCCACATAACCACACTTGGTTTTAATATAAATTATTTGGTTTTCAAAACTCCACTAATACATTTTTCAACTGTTCAGCTTTGCGATTAACAATAGACTAAACGACGCAACGTCGTCGTTTTAGGGCAATTTGTGGTATGTCTTTTTCCTCTTCATATTGTTTAATTATAAAATATCTGTCTAAGACTTGTTTCACTATCTAACTATACATAACAAGTTTTCTTATTTTTTACTGTATTTCCAATATTTCTTAATTTTACATGAATCTAACTATTCAGTAATATTGATTATTTAATTTTACATCTTTTGATATATAGCTGGGTTTGTTTCAAACTCATTTAAGCCCAAAAATTACAATTTTGCATAATAATTGTATCTCCCATATTTTGTACAAATTCAGTGTTTTAAAGGTTTTTATTTGTTTTTTCGGTATAATATTTCCTTGGAATACACCTAATAACTCCGTAATTACTTTGTTGTTAGTAATTTGGCTATTAAAACATTTCAATATTGATTAATTTGCTGTTTAGTCTGATTTGATTACTATCATAAGCCTATTTTTTACTGTTTCCAAAAGAAGTTAGTTTTCTTTCTTTTGTCATTCTATTTGGTATTAACTGTATCTGTATTAATTATATTCTCAATTTCTGTATTGTATGTATTGAATTCTATTCCTATTACATAGATTAATTCTTTGATAGATAGTTTTTTTTGGTTTATAGGCCATTCTGTGTTTACAAACATAGTGTCTTGGTGGGTCTGTTTGTACATTATACATGGTTTACTGATTTGAATAAAACTATTACATTTTTATGCCCTACTTGCCTCTCTGACTTACACAATGGAAAATTAAATGACATGATTTTAATTACAATAGAATATCTTGTATCTACTAAACTTTCTTTATACTAATAACATCATTGAACCATAACATGAACATCTTATGCCTAATTTTAACAAAAACATCTTATTATCAACTATTTTCCATATATCACCTAATTTTAACAAAAACATCTTATTCCTATTATTTTTTTCCTGTATCATCAAATGATAACAACATAGCTTATCCTAGACATAATTTAATTAGAAAACATAAAAAACTCCTATTACTAGTAACACTGTCAGTCACTAACTGTCTTGTGTATGTATTATTCTTATGAAAACACTTTAACTGTGATAATAAACCTCGTGTATCTATTTACACCTTACATCTAAAATATTATTTAATTAATAATAAATAATAAATATCTTAATATTAGGCATACCTTCAGTTATGAACCGTCCTTTGGTATTTTTGTCCTCACCATTTATTTAGTTATAATTAAAGAAAACATTTTATATGTAATAGTCCTTATATCTAATTTAAAACTCTTATTACTAGTAATGTTGTCAGTCCTTAGACCGTCTTTCATTTCAATGGTTTTATTATTATTATTCTACACTCATGGTAGTCTTTTTATAATACTTAAACCTCATTGAAGATTTTTTCATAGATTTTTTAACTATGTTTCTCACTGTACACTCTGTAGTCCTTAATTTTGTTATCTCACTTCACTTTATTGTATTCTACACTCTGGTAGTCTTTTTAGTGAGTTCTACTCTATGGTAGTCTCTTTTGGTATATTTTTTGACATGTTACACTTACAACTAATATACAATTTGTTTTTATAGTATTGTATCTTGTAACTTGTTTGGGGTTTACCTATATCGGTTTCAATTTTGTCTCATGGTATTTATTATATGATTAACCTTTTGTTTTGGCATATCTCTTCCTGTTTCTGGTCTCTGTTGGAATCTTGATATGTTTCGTCCCTTCTTCAAATATCACATTAGTAGTTTCCTTATTAAAATGGTTTCATGACAGATTATTTCCTTTTTTATGGTCCTTCCCTTTTTGTACTGCTTCCCCAATCTACTGGGTATACTGCTGGTTTAACTGGTTTTTTCATAGTAGGTTATTTTAATTAATGGTTTTCTTTATTATCTTCCATTTTTATTAACATTTTATAGACTTAATTATACAGTTTCTAGGGTAATCCTTAAACAATTTATTCTTCTCACTCACTATGGAACTTTCTCTTTTATTCATGTAACATTAATTCAAATGTTTAGTGTGATAATTTTGTTATGTTACAACGTAAATGTGATTGTTCCTGTTGAAAAAGAATCCCATATCTTTGAACGCTATATTTGGCAGAGCCTATTTAGTCGCAACAACGCTTACCATGTTTTTACTCGGCGGTGTATATATTCTATAAAAGAATCGCATTTCTTAGCGAATCTACCCATGTGTACGGTGTTATCGTGAGCTTCTAATTCGGCTTTGTCCATAACCCATTCCATTTCTTCACGGCTCATGTAGACTCCTTTTATTTTCTTCATCAACAATCCGTTGTACAGGTTTATACAACAAAACGTTTTATAAAATATAATTTCGTAAAACGGCCATATTCTTTTTACGTTAAACAAACATTTCTTTTTGTCTATATCGTCGTGTACAACGAACTTTGTTATAATATTGTTTATGTATACTTTATTTCCTTTTTTCGTCGTTGATGCGTTTGGCGACAAAGAAGAAACGCGTTTTCTTCTAATTAAATATATATATTTGTTTATACTCTTTTACAAGCTATCGTCGACGAGATTTACAATTTTTTCCGGCCGAACCGATGTTTCCTACTTGAAAGGGGCAGATAAAACCCTCCGATACCAGTGTCAGTTGTAAGGCTTTCAACGATCTCACGTTTTGAAGTTTTATACGTTGTACGCTTTGTATGAGATCGGGTATTTTGTCTAAGTGAAAATAATCTAACGGCGTAAAAAAAACTTATATTTTACGAAGAATTGGTTTGCAGAATGCGTTTCGAAGACACTTCTTGTTTTCTTTCTATTGTAGTTTTTCCACCGACGGTAGATTTTTTTAGGTGTTTTTAACGTTTTAATTATCTGCCTGTTAGCCTGACTCTTGCTTTTTTCGAAAAATAGTTTTTGCGAATAAACGGATACCACGTTACCGTTTAGTACGGCTCTGTTCCAGATATTTTTGTTTTCTAATATATTGATTTTCAAGAACAAAGAATACACCGCTTGTGAATACGAAATGAATAATTTGTTTTTAATAGTGTCTATGTCTATTTTGTTTTCTAACGATTGTTGTAAAAATTCCAACTGCGATTTCGGACTACAATCGTACCACTCGCTGTTGCTTAGAAAACCACAGTCTTCGTATGTTTTTTATTTGTTCGTCGTCTTCTTCGCTTTCCGTATTTACTATCTCGTATATTACACCGTTCTTGTTTTTAACGATTAGATTTGTCAATTTTCCACGTTCGCAATCCGAATATATCATATAGCCTCGAGATTCGTCGTTATACAAATACACTGTCGTTCTATTTATTATTTCGTTATAATGGCAAAATCTGTTGTTATTACAATCTCTGAACGAAGCGTAATAAAGTATACCGTTCGATACGAACGTTCCTCTTAACTTTTTTCTATCTCAACATCTACGTACAGACAATTGTATTTATTGTCAATTTTTAATAAAGCATCGATTTGTTCGTACATAGTGTGCGATAATTTGGATCCGATCATTATCAGAAATCCGTCACAAAGGTGTTGTCGAGTCGATTTTTGTTGTATACACGCTGTAAAGTATCCTTTATTCAATGTTATTTCATTACAAAAATTCACCCGTCTGCCGTTTTTCCGTAAATCCTTTTCGATTACGTCCGAATCACCCCATTCTTCGAGGTCTTCGTTAATTTTCTTACCGTTATACCATTCGTTTCTTGTTACGGCAATCTGTAAAGATTTAAAACACGTAGATTTGTTGCACATTGTAATCGTACAACTTTCATTTATAGACGTATTTATGTTTCCGTTAAAATAATAGTCGAAAGTTGCTACAACAGAATCTACTAAACTCATCGTTGTTTGCTTTTTTTATCGTTTCGTTCCAACCGGGTTAGCGGTGCAACCACAAAAATTATCATGAGAATGAACGCGCGAGTTACGAGCGCTTGCATTAATTATTGCTACGCCGATCCAATCCACCCATCGTGATCTTTCATTTTTAACCGAGTTGTATTCCCACGGATTCATGTACGGTTTCCTTTAAACGGTTATTAGTATCGTTCTTATTTTTTCTGATTTCTTTTTTATTTAAATTTTTTTTCGAAAGCTTGAGTCGCACTGACCGACCGAAAGCTTTCAATAATATGGACGAAAGCTTTCTGAGCGCGCGCGAAGGTACCCCCGTATATATAGAGATTTTCGAGTGGTGGGAGATAAATCCAAAGATCGTATTGGCTGTTAACATTTTGGAACGTCATCTTCGACAATTATGACTTAACAATTGGACGATAAGGACAAAGTAGAGGGGATGAACGTGGAGTCGGGGTAAAATTTTCGTCAGTGGACGTGGGAGAGCTAAAGAAAAAGTACAGACAAACATAGAACGACATACTCCAAAAAGTATATATTTTTTTTATAAACGATTTTATTTTATTAAATAAAAACATTTATACAATAGGCCTATATCATCGACTCTAGTTTACGTTTATCGTTGGATTTGGGAGAATCATTACCCAAATGTGAGAGGATTTCCGCAATATCTTTTCGTGATAAAGCAATTTTTTTATTCCAAAGTACATTATACCAATGTAATTTATCGCCAAAACGTAACAAGAATTCTTTACTCATGTACTGGCACAACGACGCTTCTTTCCAATCCAATCTGTCCGAAAACGTATACATCGTACCTTCGTCGAGAGTGTACGTTTTGCAAATAGATTTCCAGTTCAGTTTGTCGGCATGAATACGTATCTGATCGTTTGACAAAACGTTTCCGTTATCGCTGATTATATTCCAGTCCAAACGATCGCTGTATTTGTGTAAGAATTTATCTTATATTTGGAACGGTTTGATAATATTGACCAAGGCATTCTGTCTATGAATCTTTCTATGAACTCTTCGGACAGCTGTTGGTGGTTTAACGTTTGATTCATGTATACTTTCTCGTTATAGTCTTGTAAAAGTTGATCACTCAATTTGTTACACACGACTAACGTATTCCAATCCATATGAATGTGAAACGTTCGTATCAGATCTTCGCGAATATTTTGAAAACAGATAACAGATTTCCAATCTAAAAACAAGCGAAACTTAGAGTCGAAATTTTTACAGTAAATAGTATTATACTGCGACAACAGTTTCCAACGGATTTTTTGTTTGAATTTTTCACAGAATTCCATAAATCCGTATTCCGGTTTTAATATCATAGTTAAACTACATAGTCACCACATTTTCGGAGTGAAATATTTTACCATTTTGTCGTGCAGAAGATTGTAATACGTAGAAAGAATTTCTAACTTTAAGGATTATTCGAACGTTTTTTCATTCAGATCCACTTTTCTCAGCAAATAAAATAAATCGTTTATTCGGTTTCCTTTCGCATATGTGTTTGTAACGTTTTTCACTAATTTGTAACATACGACCGCATCTTTATTATTATTATTATTAGTTTCGTAGAAAATATTGTTTTCAAAACTGTCCGAAGAAGACATGTCGGGTTTTTTCCTTATTGTTCTTAGTGATAATACGTTTATCTTATATAAAAAAGTATTTGTTTTGTAACAACCACTCTGAACGTTGTGTTTAAATTTTAAGTCGCATTATTATCGTTGGATCACTGCGTGTTGGCGGGAGTATTGATGATGGGAGCGGAATCCTTTGTATTATTTTTCGAAAAATAATCGTTTCTAAAATGTTTTGGTAATATACGTAACAATCCTTTAAGTTTGTGTTGGTTTGTAAGGTTATTGGCAGTAATCGTGTTGTTAGTGTTGTCGTTGTTGGTGACGTGTTCTTCTAAAAATCGATTGATCATGTTTTGGTGTACAACTATGTTGCGAGTTTTGTATTCTCACCGTTCATAATACAATTGTAACGCAATGGTTCTTCCGAACCATTCGCACAGGTTATTGTTAAAAAATTGTTCGACAAAACAAAATTTATCCGTTGTATGGATTCGTTTTTCGTAGATTCGGAAATAGATTTATGATTATCCCAGTACTGTTTAGTGTTCATCGGAGAAAAATTATTACCGTAAATCGACGATTCTCGCTCTAACGAATTCAAACGCGAAACGTGTATAGATATAGGCTATAATTGTTGGCGTCTAACACTATCATTTGTTCAGTCTGTGTCGGAGCCAATATGCTGTACAAATTGTCTTCGGTTAAACGACCTACGAATCCGACCAACTGCGTTTGTTTTCTATCGAATAGTGGATAACCAAAAGGCAGTTTATTAGGAAAAGAAAGTCGAATGTGTACTCCACAATAAAGTGTTATCGAAATTTTGAAAATCTACGATTTCGGTATTTGTTTCCGTCACTATTTTGTAGGATTTATCGCTATTTAAATACACGCTGTAACATTGTTCGGTGTACGTCGGTAAGTGTATTACCGAACGTAAAGACCAGTAACAGTACAAGTGTTCTGCCGTCAGCAGACCGCGTTGAGCATCGTTCCACACGTCAACGGCACAAGCCGCCGTACTTTTGATTTTTTTTTTTATCTTGAAAATAACAATAATCGTTTTCTACCGTCCACTGATAATCGCTGTATTTGTATACGGCTTTATCTTTGAACAGATTTTCTTTATTGTCCAATATTTTCGGTACAATATCGTTTCTATTATACGTCGCCATATCCTCTTTCTTATATATAAGAAGAGGTAATCGGTGTAAATAATTATTCTTTTGCTGCTGTTGTTTTTGTTGTAACGTTATGACGTCTAACGGAGAAGCCACGACTAGTGCTACTGACGAACGTCCGACAACAACAACAACAACCGACAGTTTGGTAAGAAAGAAAATTCGTATAAGCGATTTAGCGTTAAATCTGTGTGGAGATCTATAGTCCATTTTATATTATAAAAAGTTCAATTTAGATATGAACATTGACATGGAGTTACCGGCTTTTAGCGATAAGAGCGCCGATTATCGGACCGTAAAAAAAGGTGTGTCGGAAGAAATAACGATGATGTTGTGTGGGATTATCTGTCTTTTATTTTGGACGTGAGTAATAAAAACTAAACAAATACCACGATAAAATATTTAACATTGTCGGCGATTCGTTGTCGGAATTCTAAAAATCCGAACTTATGAAAGACGCCAACATATTCAATGCCAATTACGTCAAAGATTTAAGAATTAAAACGAGCCGAAAAAAAGTATAACGTTTCACTGATTTGGTATAGTGTCGTTCGAAACAATTATATGCAAATTCTTGTATTGTGAATATTTTTTTTCGTATACGTTTCTGTACAACAAACATTTGTGTTCGCCTTCGCCCAGTAATTTCTCGTCCGATTTTGCACATTAGATCGACAATTCTTGCACGTTAAATCGTTCTTCTTTTAATACGTAATGGAGTATTTTGTCGTTTAACGATCGTATGCAGTTCAATTTATAGTTGTAATTAATTTGTATTTTAGACTCGTTCAATCTTCGTGTTTGTGTATATTTTTTTAACTTCGGTTGTTTTCCGTCCACAGTCAGTATCAAATAATTTTTTAAAGGTCGTTCTAATATATTTTTTAAAATGTGTACAAATTTTCGAAAGAATAATTTACAGCGGATTCTGCGTTCCCCTCTACGAGAGAATTCCGTATATACCTGTCTGCCAACGATATAGTGTCTATGTAAATAAATAGAAATTCGAATTCGTCGATATAATTTTCGTCGTAATTCGTGTACTTCAGTTTTCCACTCTCGGCAAACGGTCCGGTAAAAGATTTAATTTGTCCGAAACCCATAGTACATTTTTTTTTTAACGGTACGCTCTAACGCGTCGTGATGGTGTGACCGCGAAGACCTTTCTTCGAGGTATGATTAATTTAACTTCAGAGCGCTTGTATTTATATATAAGGGCGACGACGATGAACAGCAGGGGTGAAAACGAGATAGTCAACGACAACGAAATAAACAATATTAGTGTTAACGCGGCTATTTCCGTTGGAGTTACTACGTTTTAAGTGTTTTATTTCTTTCACCTCAAGGAATGCCCGTTTTGAACGGCGTTTTCCTCTGTCTTATGGTGATCGGATTAATTATCGTAATGAATTCCCCCGAACTGAGACAGAACATACACAAAACGTTTTAAAAAGTTTTACTTTCTTCTCAATTGTACATAAATCAAATTTTAAGTAAGGAAGAAAAATCACCCAATTCCAACGACAACAAGAAGAATAATAATAATCGTTCCAGTCTGTTAAGCCAGGAAATAAATCAAAACACACATTAGTGAATTACGTACGTTTATTGGTAATTTCAAAGAAACGAAACACCGACGATACCGACGACGATGACGACGAAAAAACAACGATGTAAAAGTATGGAGAACCATACATGACTTCCATGTTCCAAGATTTATATTTAAAATCATTTTCGAAATGAAATATTTCCATAGAAACTACTTCATTCTACTTACTGCTTCAGCCTTAACCACAGTACTGTGGTCACTAACGTATACCACCTCACGTTATCGCACTCGATTTTTTAATATGATATAATGTAAATTTAGTAAGGGAGTATTTTAATAAGTGCAAGAACATTGTATGATTATGGTTCTAGGATTAAAAATATTATCCAATAAGAGAAGACAGACTGGTTGTCAAGAACGACAAAATGGAATAAAATTTGTTGATTCAATTATTGAATTGTTATTCAGAACGAGGACAGTTTAGTTTTGATGAACTTAGAAAAAACTATAAAATTAAATAAAATAAACTAATGAGTAAACAGAATTAAATAATAAATAACCAAAGGAAAGTTCACTGACTTTTGACGGTCACATATAACAGAATACTATTAAGCTTGTCAATCAAAAATTGACGAAAATCTAAGGGAAGAACTGTACCAATAAAACTCAGTATAATGAGTAATCCTTAAACTTAATTAATAGACCAATGAAGAGAAATAACTACCTGAATGAAATAAAATAATCCAGCATTCAAAAGAACGAAAGCAGAACTTAAAATTTTACTCGAACCTCACTTTCCACGATTCGATAGAGAAAGCATATTTTGACACAAAATACAGTGAAACCCGTAACCACAAGAACTGGACATTCGTGAACAGTAAGGATCGGCATTTCTGCGTCATCCCAGGACCAAGACATCAACCTTTATTTTCAACTTGGAGTGAAGACTGGCGAGGATTTAATCACCTGTATCCTGTCATTGATCAAACATCTCGAAACGAGGTTAGCTGTGCACTGCCATTGCAAGTAACGAGGTCGTCGGACGGTAAATTCCACTTATTTTAAATAATAATTAATAAGAAATTAGTAATAGATTGTAATACCTTGTAATCTTATTTTTGCATTTTCTGACCTTACTAATAGTTGAAAGAACCTACATACCCTGTGTTTAAGAAAAACAATAATAATTAAAAATAATATATAACCCTGAATTCGATAATTAATCGATTAATTCCAGTACGATCGATTTTTGTATACTCGTAAAGGAAGAACCTTTGTTGTCAAGAAAAAATATAAAATAAAGAATCATTTTTTTGAAATTGACGATTTCTTATCATTTGTATAATATATAGTGCAGTATGAAGAAGTTGTAATTTATATAGAGAGTGTAACGTGGGAAGTATTGTGATCGGAACAACTAACCTACAATACCCAGCTGACTGTGAACCACAGCGATAGCTCGCGCACCGCTGTTGAATTACAAGAGAACGAGAAACAGATATAAGGAGTTACTCTCCTCTCTCAAAACGCGGACTAGGCTTGAATAAGAACATTAAAATTACACACTATATCAATTGGTATTGAACTTTATTATTACAGAAAGTACTAAATTAATATAGAGTATTGAGATATTCTTAATAATTGATTAAGATCACCCATTAAAAGATATTATTTCTTCACAAATAACCGGACATTGCGGTTCTTAAGAGAAACCACTTAACACTTAATAAATAATTTAAGTCACAACAAAACATATATTCCTTTAAGAGCGAGATCCGGGTTAATATAAATTGGCACTCACAACAGTGGGGGCTTTAGAAGATATTGATACGGGAGAAACCGTGTTAGTATAAATTGGCGCCCAACGTGGGGCAAATTAACACGGGAGAACCGTATTAGTATAACATATATATATACATACAAGGTCATTGTCGCGCGCACACACATACACACACCATTTATCTGTAGACCAAAGAGTTATCCAATCGATGGAAGGGAGACGAGTATATAAATTGAAAGATTTCAAATTTTTTATTCATTAAACGAAATGACTACGTCTCCGGACATAATGTCGGTACGTGCTTTAGAGTTTACTAAAGAAAGTTTAAAGTTCCAGTGGCAGATAGCACGCAACGTTGCTAATTCTTTGCAATGTAGTGTTTATTTATATGATGCTATTGATTACTTCAAGGATGGAGAATTAAAAACAATTAACGCACTTCGCTACAAAGAAAAGGAAGGAAAGATCGGTGTGCTCAGCCAAGCCGCTCAAAACGTTTTCCTAAACATTAATGAATACAGATATTTTATTGATTATGAAGCACATATGGACGCTGTTAGATTGTATATCAAAATATAAATACAACGTATACTTTATATATTAGACTGTGAATGAATACAATTTTTAAATAAATAACATATTGATTACTTCGAGGATGGAGAATTACAAGCAATCAACGCATTCCGCTACAAAGAAAAGGATGGGAAGATCGATGTGCTCATCGAAAATTCTCAAAACATTTTCTTAAACACTAGTGGATTCAGACATTTTTTTGATTAGCCTATGAAGCGCATGTGTCAAAATATAAATACAACGTACACATTATACATTACACTGTGAATGAATATAATATAAAAAACATAATCCATACTGTCCATTTTCTTTATTAATTAATAAACCACTTCAAGATATTATATGGTTGATTATTATTTATCTACTTACTTTCTTTACCTGCTTCCAAGGTGTGTGTGTGTGTGTGTGTGTGTGTGTGTGTGTGTGTGTGTGTGTGTGTGTGTGTGTGTGTGTGTGTGTGTGTGTGTGTGTGTGTGTGTGTGTGTTGCAACGGAACATTGCGACGACATAAGTAGTAATTTTTTTTGTTTAAATGTTTGGGTATTTAGACGTTTAATTAACACACTACAAATGTGCAATAAAAAATGTGATGTAGAAGTTGAACGTATTAATGTAATATTGAATGGTTTCTTTATTAACGATTGAATTAAGACTTTTAGCTAATTGTTGTTAGCAGCAACAACACAAGAATCTGCGGAGTTAAGGTGTGTTGTAAAAATTATGTACAAAATGTTTACAAGAATAAATAAATTACTCTTTTTATTCCGTGCAGAGAAATGCAATCTAAGAACGGGGCTGCAACAAAATATACACTAAACAAAAATTGTTTTCTGAAAATATTTAAGATCAAGTCGAATGTTTAAAATAGGGGTGTGGGGTGCAATTGACGAAGAGAAAATAAAAATGTCGCTTGGCCGCAACTGACCGGTACCGATTATCATAGCTTCTACTTTCGTTTCAAATAAACTTCACTTTTTTGTTTGTTGCGATATTTAAACGGTTAATAAAAAAAAGCCATTAACTGGTGTTATAAACTATTTCACTGTCGGTCTGACACTGTCACACAAATTTTACTTTAGTCAGGAAAAATTATTACAATTTACATGATTTATACAGTATCAGTAGTATGGGGGTCTTTACTCGTTCTGTCAGAGTGAAACGCCTCTAATTCAAGCAGCAAATAGCGTTTCATATGTGCCACGCCTGTTTGTTTACATCAGGATTAAACTAAGAACGGAAACAGTAGGTCTATACACGCTTCTCGACTATCCCAGCGTGCGGGGTCTGTGTCAAGGCCGTCCACTAACGCACCACTCCAGACTGTTCGAGATTTCTTGTAACTACGAAAATTATGCTGGCACGCCGCCAAAAGAATGGAAATATTCTGGAACTTCGGCGGGCTATATATTGTAAGAAGACCCTGTATGCCGGTCGTTACAAAAGAATAAAATGTATATGGAAAATTCAATAAAAATAGAATTTTCAAATAATAAAATAATTTTGTTATGTTAATAAATGTGTTTAAATGAGAAATACATCTGTTCTAAAAGGTTCTTAAAAAATTTTAATGACAGGTAGGTATTTATTGACCGTCGAGCACTTCTTGAAGATTTGAACCAAGTCTGGAGTTAAATAGATTAACTCCAGTTAATAATCGATTGGTGACTTTTCTGACTGGTCCAATATCTTTTTCAAAATAGAATATATTCTTCTTACTTAAGTCCTTCAGCCTTATAAATACCCTTAAATTACCCTTTGAAATAAGTAACAGATACGAAATAATGGAAATATAAATATTTATTGACAAATTAAATAAAGAATCGATATTTTATTGATGGAGAGCAATTATCGACCCTGTCTCGGGAATTATCGATTGTGTCATACAGAACAAAATTTTATGTTATATTATATTAAAAGACAGGTTCTTTGAGCGATTAGAATTAATAGTCAGAGAAGGGTGACGAGAAAGTATAACATTAACAATTAAAAATAAATACAATAATTACTATTCAATAGTATTTAAATAATTTCAGTATATAATATTTGAATATAAATGTTTTGTCAAACCAATGAAGACTGACGTCACTGCGATATGGTTAGCAGACTCCGTTTTCAAGATGGCCGCTACTCGAGTTGGACTAAGTTACAGCATATGCGTCGTGTCAGAAAATCACAATAAAATTCCCTTTATTAAGGTTTAAAATGTCCCCGCACTGGTGTAATATGTCTGTTAATCTATTTGGTGTATTCTGGTGAAGTGTTCTGTGTAAACTTGTGTTAGTTAGTTTATTTTCTATGTGTTCAACTTCTGCGGTTAAGTTTTCAAGTTATTGGTTAGGAATTGCAGAATAAATCAGTTGAGATATAGTGTTTTACTTGTTTCTATCACTCGTATTATGGAGTTAAGTGTTTGTTTTCACTATTGTCGTGAATGTATTAACAGCTTTAGCTTTAAAAAGTGTCTAAACCGTCTAACTCTCGTTCACTTATTTCAATGGCTAAACGCTAGTACCATTTTTCTCGATTTTAAGGAAACGTTCTTTACACAACTGTCCAGCTTGATATTCAACAAAAGACTAATTAACTTGGTCATAAATCTGGCCCAGTTAATCTTTGAAAAAGTATTGTTAACATTTTCGATTACCTGTACACATGATAAAATATTACATTATATATAGAATTTATCTATTTTATTCATCTCTTTTATGAATTATGAACCTTATTATCGGTTTAACCATCTCATTCCCTTTAAATTGATGTATTATAGTCCATATCTGTAGACATTTTGTGGAAATTAACAAATTTTGTTCACACTTTGGAAATATAGGCTCAAAATTGGATTTCCGTCTTTATATAAAATTCCTGCATTTTAAATATTATTAATACTATTATAATAAATTTTAATTATTCATATTCTTCTTCCTTTCCTTAAATACATATAAATTACACCTTTGAACTGGTTTTTTGTGTTAATCTGTAAATTTGACATTGCTCTTTAAAATTAATTAATTTATATATTTTGAAAATTTACAAAATGTTAAGGTATATTTCCTTATTATCATTTTAATTCATAGGATCATTCCCAGTAGTGGTTAATTGAGTTATCTAATATAAATCTTGGTAGTTTACAGGATTTATAAGTGAATTATACTAGTTTATATTGGTTCTGTGATTTCACCAAATTTCCTAGATTTTAGAATTTTATATTTCTTTCTTTCTTAAATAATTTAAACTTAATTCCTCCTCTGACTTTACATAATTATAATTATATGAAAATAACATGGTTTATTACTTATTGTGTGGTGTAGTAGTTAATTAACACTACTGTTATTAAAATAATTAATTATGAACATTGTTTAGCAATCTGCACAATTGAACATATTGCAGATATGGTTTGAACATATATCTTTTAACTATTCTTGAGCTAACATAGCATACCTATTAGAACATTATTAATGGTATGTTGGCTATTATTTATCAAACATAATTCTTTTCAAAACACATAACATAAATCTTATTTTCTAATAAACCTTACAAATACATTTATCAACACATTGATTTTAGGACTGTGAAATAACAGTCTATTTAAACATTTTACACTTATTAATACTATATTAATACCAGTCCTTTCTGGTTTAAACCATTATTATTTTGATCCCCTACATCAGTAAACATTAACTCCCATACTCTATTTATTATCATTTTTTACAAATGTCTTGTAAATAAAGATTTACATTAAAATAATAAAATACTGGAAATCTTCCATTTTATTATTTTATTATGCTGTTTATTATTAGATATCAAAGTTGTGATATAGCATACTACTAAGTTATAGTATCACCAACTTTAAGTTTACTGCATTTTTTTAAAAAACACTTACACAAATTCACTTTCACTGTTGGTTCTGAAATTTGAGTCTTATTATCTCAGACCAGACCTTTAGTAATCATGGACCGTTAAGACTAGTTTATTTTCTTTATTACACAATAGCTTTAGCCGGTTCACTTCTTATAACGCTATACAGCACTTTAGTTTTTTCAAAATAATTACATTTTTATAGGATTTTGGGTATGTTATACTTTCTTTTGCATAGTTTTTGTGGGTTTGGGGTTGATAGTAGTTTATATAATAATAGGTTTTACTACGGTGTTTCTTTCATACTATTTCTTCCTCTCCTCTTGTCTTCCTTCTTGTCCTTCTTCGTATCTTCCTTCTGGTCTTCATTCTTGTCCTTCTTCTAGTCTTCATTCTTGTCCCTCGTCTAGTCTTCACTCTTCTGTTCTTCCTTCCTCATTCTTGGGTAAACCAAGGTACTTGGTGTTATCTCGACTGAGGTTTAGTTTGGAGTATTTAATTTATTCTCTGAACTGACTTTATTCTTCTATACAGGTTTCAGGGTATTGTTTTCTTCCTGATCACAAACTTTATTCTTCCCTCTTCTTGTTTTTGGGGTATTTTGGTATTCACCACTCTTTATTTGAGTCTCTTTTTTCTTGATATGGTCTTATATAACTGGTTTACTGCTCTGAGCTTCCTGGGTAACTTACTGATATGATACAATGAGTTGATGAGTTGCTTCAATACTTTCTTTGGTTTCTTTTAACAGTGGTTTTTATATATTAAGTAATGAGGATTTTTATTTTATCGTTTTTCATTCCTCTGATTTATTTAAATGTCATTCAATATTATTATAACATTTGTTGGTGTAATTAAACTTTATGATTTCACATGACTTAAAATGTAGTGGATTTTCTGTCACGCTACAATATATATGAAACAGTAGCCGGCTTATATGTTAGTTACACCTGGCAATATTTTAGAGTGCGGATTAGTAGAAACTGATTATTGTGTTATATTTAGTGCGGAATTCTAAAGAGTTGACTATATTATTGCATGTGGACAAATTTAACTGACTGTACAAGAGTATCTTGTTGATTCCACATTATTTGTGACATTAATTAGTCATATTATGCTGGCATAGAAAATTATTCTGGAACGTCTGCAGGCTATACGTAAGCAACAGTGGCTGGTGTAGTGTTAGTTACAGTTGGCGATTTATACAGTGTGGATCAAGTGGTTGTTGTGTAAAGTTATAACTGTGTTATAATTAATGCGGAACTTCAATAGCTGACATTATACTGCGTGTAGACAAATTTAACTTGAATTAGTGTAGGAGAGTATCTTGTTAATTACGAATTGTTATTTGTGACTAATTAGAGTTGGTAATTAGTGACTTCCTTGGTGTCTGTATTTCGTTTTCACTGTACCATACGAAGATACGTGAGACGGTCGTAACAATATTTCCACACCTATGTTATTAGGAGTATGGTTTTGACGTTCGTGGGGAAGGCGATCTACCAGAACAATTTGTAACCAATCATACGGCTGTTGCCATAGCAACGTGAGGTTAGTTGTATGTAATATTGCCATTGTTCAATGTGACATTGCAATATAATAGTAACGATGACGTTATGTGGAGGAATTTCACCCAATCGACAGCGGTTACCCAAATGTGCAAATAAAATGACTAGTTATGTGTCCGTTCTTACAAAATGAGTTCCTCAAAGAATATGCTCAATTACCTTTTTCAATCAACGGTTTGTGTTTAAAAATAATCTGTGTTTAGCATCGAAGTGCATTCTATGCAGTATAATATCGCGTCTAGATAGGCGAATTCCAACTTATTAGCGATTAGCTGTTATACTCGCGGCTTCGCCGGCTTTATTGTTTTATTTTAATTGACATTTTAGTAAAAGACAATTTTTTGAAATCGTAATAAATAATGGCTCCCATGTGTACAACCGAAGTAGCTTAGCAGTAGGCATGGTATGCTAATGTTGGCCGTACGGCATACAAGGAAGGCAGTGTGGCCAGCACTACGTTTCAGCCGTTTATTAGTATCCCCAGGTACTCATTTTTAACAGGCTGAGTCGAACTGGGGGCTGAAAAACGCACCTTGATTTTATGGTGCGGGCCCGGGTATCGAACCCGAGACCTCTAGATTAGTAGCCAGGTGCCATACCCACTGGTCTAGTGAGCAGCCTTTTGAAATCATCATTCGTCAATTTATCTTTATTTTCGTGTTATCTGCGCAGCTTTGTTTCTATTTAAAGGTTTCTTAACCGCGTTATTACTTACTCGTTTTTTGTCATGGGTCGTTAAGGATTCAGATTTTCTGAGAGATGGGAAATGCATTGAATTTAAGACACAGACAGCACTGAAATTGGTCACACGGATGGGGAAAACGCATGGTCTTCAACT
Organism: Magicicada septendecula; assembly: GCA_034769895.1. Classification (NCBI taxonomy): domain Eukaryota; kingdom Metazoa; phylum Arthropoda; class Insecta; order Hemiptera; family Cicadidae; genus Magicicada; species Magicicada septendecula. The sequence goes on along the minus strand of CM068371.1, from coordinate 32,336,306 downwards.
TTGCTGCGTTTTCAAGGACTCCCGCATCGAAAAGCAACCTGCTGCGTTTCAGTTACGTTTTATAACGCGTACGAGGGTGGTCACATGGACTGTTCAAAGATGCCGCTAAAATAGCATTTGTTTATTTACTTGTTACTATGGTAATGAATTCTGGTCTCCATGGTAGTTGACATCTTTATACGCGTCAACAAAAGAGCATAATTAAAAGGGCATAAAGCGTGCAAACGGGGCAAAATATCAGATTCCAAGTTAGAGAGTGTGTTTCGCCTTGTGTTAAAGGTTACCTGGGCAAAATTTGGGGGCAATCGGTGTAAAGGCGTGGATTTGTATCCAATACCAAAAAAAGTCCTCAGACTTTGAGTTATATATATAATTTTAATGGAGCTATAATTTTATGGGTGAGAGAGAGGTGGAGAGAGAAAGAGTAAGAGAGAATGAGAATAAGAGAGAGGGTTGACGATAATTATTGACAACGCGTGTTTATAAGTGTACGTTTGGCTGAAGACTGATGTGAGAAGACGCCTACCGATGGAGTTAAATAATACTAGTGTATCACAGAGAGTGGCATGATTACACAGCGGCTAGATTAAAGATGTACACAGGGCGACAAGGTAACGAAGACCCACCTTCGTTTTCATCTATTTTTTATATATTCGTTTGTTTGTAAGGCGTTAGTTCAACAGTACAATAAAAAAATATACGACTTTTAGCGCAAAGAATAAAACGAGAGAGCTGTCGGCCGGCGTATGGATGCTCTTACGTAAAATGTTTCAAGGTTGTATATCGATGCGCTTGATTATCCTAACGAAAGGTTACTTGTAACGCAACTTCTCTCAATACTAATATGATATATTAGTATAGGGTCCGCCAGTGAAGCGGGAAAATTAAAAGTACCCAATTTTTTCATGAAACATTTATTATCAGAATTTTTTTTACAGTTATGAGTTGAGTAAAGTATGCCTTTTTTAACTTGAGTAAAGTTGAGTTATTTTTACTTTTTAAAAATAACGCCGCTCAAGTGAGAGCCATTTCTGTGTAAACATTCTTCTAATCTTGACCGAAAATTTTCCATCACTCGACGAAGCAGGTCAGGTTGAATCCTTGCAATTTCTTGTCTGATATTCGTTTTTAATTCCGGTATGGTGTGCGGTCTATCAATGTACACCCTGCTCTTCAGAAATCCCCAAAGAAAAAAGTCGCATGCGGACAAATCTGGGGATGTTGCAGGCCACGAGATGTCGCCATATCTGGATATGAGTCCGTCCGGGAAGAGTTCTCTTAAAGCAGCCATGGACACACGAGCAGTATGACTTGTGGCCCCATCCTGCTGGAAAAAATTAATTTCCGGAAACCTAGGAAGCTGTTGCATCAAAAATGTTCTGACCATGTGTGTGTAGCGGTCTGCATTGACGGTTGTGGTGTTTCCTCTGTCGTCTTGGAAAAAATATGGCCCAATAGTGCCAGATGATGAAACTGCACACCACACCGTAACTTTCGGACTATGTAATGGCTTTTCATGCAACTCACCTGGGTTTTCATCATTCCAGTGTCGACTATTTTGTTTGTTTACATATCTATTCAAATGAAAATGTGCTTCATCTGACATAAACATGCGGTGAATAAAGTTTTCATCATCATTTACACGTCGCAATATTTCTTCGCCGAAAATCCTGCGAGCCAACATATCGCCATCTTTCAACTCCTGGATTACTTGAATTTTGTAAGGATGAAAAGATAAGTATTTATGCAAAATTCGTCGTAACGATGTGTCACTAATGTTTAGTGCGGATGCATGTTTCATTGCAGAACGTTGTGGACTACGCGTCAATGCTACTCGAACTCTTTCAATGTTTTCCTCTGTTCTTACAGAACTTGTTGCTCATCTGTGCTTTAAGTTTAATGTGGAACCAGTTTCTTCAAATGTTTTCACCCATGACGTAATTGCATGAGCGGACGGCACTCTTCCATGTCGTGGAATATTGAAATGATTACGAAACAATCGTTGTACTGAAGTCACACAGTCACCATTATTATAAAACGATTTTACGCAGAAAGCACGCTGTGCACCGGACCACTGCTCCATGTTTAACAAATGGCATTAAATGTAAAACAACAATCGAAAACCTCCACGCCCTCTCGTGAGCAGAAAATGAACTATTGGACTTTCAAAATTTCCCGCTTCACTGGCGGACCCTGTATTAGCCAATATGATGTCAAACGTAGGCTAATGGAGGTCAAATGTTCAAACCTCTGTAAGCTACAGTATATAACGCCGCGTCTATGGCTACGTAACCTTGTTACGTAATTAACGTGCACACAAGTAAAGCGGGTCTTGTAACGTGACCAAAACGTATTAATTCGCAGACCGGAAGTGGCGGCCGTGTTAACGGGAAGTCATTACGTTGCGCGCCTGTGATCATGTTTTCCTTCATTACGCTATTCACTAATAAGGGTGAGTACACTTGTTTCATAGTGGACGCTTTTGTTTGTCCTTTTTTGTAGGTCAAAGCAACACGTACGGTAATTAAAGCAGCTTTTTAACGATCAATAATGTCGGGAGTAAACGAGACAACTAATGAATGTAATGTATTTTGCGTGAATAAAGTTTTATATTCAAAACTGTAGTTAAGATATATATGTAGACTATAGAATTTTAGTTTCTTGCAGTATTTGTACGGTGTTATTAAAAATAGATTACTTATTTAAGAATATTTTAATTTTATACGTATTTTATATTTTAATAGAATTTTATGTATACTGATAAGAATTAGAAACATACTTTCAGAAATAATCTATACATTATATATATATATATATATAATGACTTTATATATATGGTCACAATAAAAACGGTGCCAATTGCAGCTGTGGCGAGTGTTCCAGGCGGTCAGCGGTGTGACGTAGGCAACTGAACTGCTGCAGTTTCTCCGCCGCAATCTTCTTCATTAGGCAGAGGGATGTACAGCCTGTTGCTGTCTCACTCTATGGGCTTCGCTTCATTGTTGTTGTTGTTGTTGTTGTTGTTGTTGTTGTTGTTGTTGTTGTTGTTGTTGTTGTTGTTGTTGTTGTTGTTGTTCTTCTTCTTCTTCTTCTTCTTCTTCTTCTTCTTCTTCTTCTTCTTCTTCTTCTTCTTCTTCTTCTTCTTCTTCGTCTTCTTCTTCTTTTTCTTCTTTTCTCCTTATTCTGCTCCTCCTCCTTCTCATCTTACTACTACTACTACACTGGTTCTTCTTTTTTTCGCGTCCTCCTCATCCACCTCCTCCCTCTTCTTCTTCTTCTTCTTCTTCTTCTTCTTCTTCTTCTTCTTCTTCTTCTTCTTCTTCTTCTTCTTCTTCTTCTTCTTCTTCTTCTTCTTCTCCTCCTCCTCCTCCTCCTCCTCCTCCTTCTTCTTCTTCTTCTTCTTCTTCTTCTTCTTCTTCTTCTTCTTCTTCTTCTCCTACTTCTTCTTATTGTATCCTGAAGTAGGTGTATACACCTTTTTTGGTTTGAGAAGCCATATATACAGTGAATTTAATCGCTTTATTTACAGATATATTACGTTAAACTAAAAATCAGCCCAACGTTTTCTGGCCTTCCTACATTGCGACTGCCTTGTGCAGTTTAGAAATATGCTGCCTTTTGTGTGGAGTCCTTTTACATCCGAAGAACATGTTTTCTCTATGTGTTCTAATATTCATCAACTTTCCAAAATGGAGACACGATAAGAGCACTCCGTACATCGTTACTACAATCTCATATCTAATGATGAGTAAACTTTTACAATTCTTAAATACATAATACTTTTGCCACGGTGATTTTATTTAGATTCGCCTGCTGCAGAGTTCATATCTCTGCGCAGTTCAGCAATATAGGTAGCCTTATAAAAGTTTGTATTGGTTTCTGGTCGTAATCATCATCGTCGTCTAGGATCAACCTAAAGATGTTTATTTTGGCCCCAAACAGATCTTATTTGGACGTGCCATATCTCTCCGCCCTTTCGGCTTATAATTCCTTTTGCTTGGGAAATACGGCACTAAATTAGTCGGTTAAGATGTTTCTTGCGTCAGTTTAGTAACTAGTATGTCTCCTGAGTATGTTACTAGCATGTCGTAGGCTAAGACGATGGCGTGGCTGCTACCTTCAAGCTTATCCTCCAGGCCGATCTTCTGTCCGGGTTTTCTCACATAAAGTAGCGTGTTCTTCTTAAACGCAGCATTACAGCAGACTAAATTCAACTAGTTTCACGCCTGTAATATTTAAAAGGCACATGGCGGGATATAATGTTCAAAATTGCATAAGAAATGTCGATGTACGGCAGGAGCTGAATATGGAATAACATCACTTTGGTTTTCGGCAGGGGAATTCTAACGTTATACTGTTGGCTCAATCGGGGCAGCTGAACAGCTTGATCATCTTGCTCATCACCAGAGCACAGTATTCACAGAAACATCGTAATTTACCTTTAAGGCCTCATGAACGTCTCTCGACTTTTTATTCAAAACATGCTACGAAATTACGTAACCCTCTTGAAAAGTCGGCAGGTGCAGTTACGTAAGTCAGCAGGTACAGTGACGTAAATCGGCAGTGCAGTTACGTACGTCGGCAGGTGCAGTTACGTAAGTCGGCAGGTGCAGTTACGTAAACGTTGTACACGTTTCTCGGCTAGCCGAACAGGTGCACAGTGCCTCTGTCAAGGCCGTGCACTCAAGGAGCTTCTAGACTGTTCTACTACTCTTAACTACGCACTACCCAAACTATGCCGGCACTCCGCCAAAATAATGGAAAATTATTCTGGAACACCTGCGGGATATATAAAAAGCAACAGCGGCCGGTTTAGTTAGTCCCGACCATCTGCGAGATTACACCTGGCGAATAGACTGTGGATCAAGTGATTGTTCCCGATTAGTGGAAAGTGATTATTCTGTTATAATTTGTATGGAACTCTATTAGTTGACATTATTATTGCGCGTGGACAAATTTAACTAGAATTATTGTATGAGAGTATCTTTTTGATTTGAAATTGTTATTTGTGGCTAATTAAAGCTGGTTACTAGTGACTTCGATGGTGTCTGTATTTTGTTTCCACTGTACAGCACGACGATCCGTGAGACCGTCGTAACAGTATGAAAATTTTGGAGTCAACTAATTGACTGACACAGAACCGGTTGGCTCGTGAGAAAACCTGACACAAAAAGAAAAGGCAGGATACGATTGACTGCGCTGACTGTGGTGTCCATTCCAAATCTTCGTCATTTTGCCTAAAACTTTATTATCGTTTCTTAGTTTTATTAGGCATATAAATAGACAAAAAATTATATTTGTTATTGTTCTATGAAATTCAAAATCAACAAGGAAATAGAAAATTATTATAGTTCATCATCATCATCATCATCATCATCATCATCATCGTCGTCGTCGTCGTCGTCGTCGTCGTTATTATAATCACCACCACCACCATCATCATAATCACCATCATCATCGCCGCCGCCACCACCACCATTACCACCACCACCACCATCATCCTCATCGTCACCGTCATCGTCGTCATCATTACTTCATGGATAGGACTTCACCTGTTTCGGCGTCATGACTCCCGCCATCTTTGACTGGCCTGCCTACATAGATCTTCTTCCAGCCGGCTCATACTCATAAGCCGGCTTCGGAAAGCCGGTATTGTCTATTATCTCTAGATGTTGCTTCCAGCACTTTCTATAATTCTGAATGAGATCATTTAGGAAAACTATATTAAGTTCACGTCTAGTATACTCGTTTCTTATATGATCGAGTCGCGTATATCTCTTTACCGATGTCAAATACCTCATTTCTGCAGCCTCTAATTGGCACCAGTCCTGCTTCTTTATAGTTCAGGCCTCGCATCAATAAAGAAGTGCTAGTACTGCGATTGTCTTATAAAATTGGATGCACCTCTTTTGTCTAGCTTTCCTTTTCTCAGTATTCCATATATAGTTTGGAACCCGCCTAGTTTTTGCTGAGATCGTCACCACCTCTATAAGAAAGACTACAACCAAGGTAATTGAGTGTAAAGACCTGCTCTGTGAGCTGGTCATTTAACATAATTTTAGACAGAATGGGGGGGGGGGGGGTTTCCACAAAAAGCCATAACCTTTCTTTTTGCAGTTGAAATATTTTAGTTCATTTTACTTTTTATTTTTTAAATTATTTATATTCCCTTGTCACAGCACGACTAAGTGACTGAAGGGAATGTTATTTTTGTTTCTGTAGACAGTAATCAAGAACGTGTTGCAAAACTGCTCTGACGTGTGCTCAGACAGACAGTAACAGTTAGTCTTGAGTTGGCATTTCTTACGCTGCCATGTGAAACAATGTACTGTCTTATGAATAATCTACGAACTACTGTTTTCAAAGTTTTGCTCTTGGAATACACATGTTGTTAATAATATATTACAGCCAAACAACGACGGCAGAGTGAAATCTCTGACGTTAACTTGTAACTAACTTTAATACTTCTAAACACACTGCTTTTTGAGTGAACGTAAAATCAATGTTTAAGGTCAGATTAAACATTGAGTTGTGTGTTGTTTGATAGCAAAGACAACACGATGTCAATACCAACACTGTTTGCTCGGATTAACATTAAGTTGTGTGTTGTTTGATAGCAAAGACAACACGATGTCAATACCAACACTGTTTGCTCGGATTAACATTGAGTTGTGTGTTGTTTGATAGCAAAGACAACGCGATGTCAATACCAACACTGTTTGCTCGGATTAACATTAAGTTGTGTGTTGTTTGATAGCAAAGACAACACGATGTCAATACCAACACTGTTTGCCCGGATTAACATTAAGTTGTGTGTTGTTTGATAGCAAAGACAACGCGATGTCAATACCAACACTGTTTGCTCGGATTAACATTGAGTTGTGTGTTGTTTGATAGCAAAGACAACACGATGTCAATACCAACACTGTTTGCTCGGATTAACATTAAGTTGTGTGTTGTTTGATAGCAAAGACAACGCGATGTCAATACCAACACTGTTTGCTCGGATTAACATTGAGTTGTGTGTTGTTTGATAGCAAAGACAACGCGATGTCAATACCAACACTGTTTGCTCGGATTAACATTGAGTTGTGTGTTGTTTGATAGCAAAGACAACGCGATGTCAATACCAACACTGTTTGCTCGGATTAACATTGAGTTGTGTGTTGTTTGATAGCAAAGACAACACGATGTCAATACCAACACTGTTTGCTCGGATTAACATTGAGTTGTGTGTTGTTTGATAGCAAAGACAACGCGATGTCAATACCAACACTGTTTGCTCGGATTAACATTAAAATTGTGTGTTGTTTGATAGCAAAGACAACACGATGTCAATACCAACACTGTTTGCTGGGATTAACATTGAGTTGTGTGTTGTTTGATAGCAAAGACAACGCGATGTCAATACCAACACTGTTTGCTCGGATTAACATTGAGTTGTGTGTTGTTTGATAGCAAAGACAACACGATGTCAATACCAACACTGTTTGCTCGGATTAACATTGAGTTGTGTGTTGTTTGATAGCAAAGACAACACGATGTCAATACCAACACTGTTTGCTCGGATTAACATTGAGTTGTGTGTTGTTTGATAGCAAAGACAACACGATGTCAATACCAACACTGTTTGCTCGGATTAACATTGAGTTGTGTGTTGTTTGATAGCAAAGACAACACGATGTCAATACCAACACTGTTTGCTCGGATTAACATTGAGTTGTGTGTTGTTTGATAGCAAAGACAACACGATGTCAATACCAACACTGTTTGCTCGGATTAACATTGAGTTGTGTGTTGTTTGATAGCAAAGACAACACGATGTCAATACCAACACTGTTTGCTCGGATTAACATTGAGTTGTGTGTTGTTTGATAGCAAAGACAACACGATGTCAATACCAACACTGTTTGCTCGGATTAACATTAAGTTGTGTGTTGTTTGATAGCAAAGACAACACGATGTCAATACCAACACTGTTTGCTCGGATTAACATTAAGTTGTGTGTTGTTTGATAGCAAAGACAACACGATGTCAATACCAACACTGTTTGCTCGGATTAACATTGAGTTGTGTGTTGTTTGATAGCAAAGACAACACGATGTCAATACCAACACTGTTTGCTCGGATTAACATTGAGTTGTGTGTTGTTTGATAGCAAAGACAACGCGATGTCAATACCAACACTGTTTGCTCGGATTAACATTGAGTTGTGTGTTGTTTGATAGCAAAGACAACACGATGTCAATACCAACACTGTTTGCTCGGATTAACATTGAGTTGTGTGTTGTTTGATAGCAAAGACAACACGATGTCAATACCAACACTGTTTGCTCGGATTAACATTAAGTTGTGTGTTGTTTGATAGCAAAGACAACACGATGTCAATACCAACACTGTTTGCTCGGATTAACATTGAGTTGTGTGTTGTTTGATAGCAAAGACAACACGATGTCAATACCAACACTGTTTGCTCGGATTAACATTGAGTTGTGTGTTGTTTGATAGCAAAGACAACACGATGTCAATACCAACACTGTTTGCTCGGATTAACATTAAGTTGTGTGTTGTTTGATAGTAAAGACAACACGATGTCAATACCAACACTGTTTGCTCGGATTAACATTAAGTTGTGTGTTGTTTGATAGCAAAGACAACACGATGTCAATACCAACACTGTTTGCTCGGATTAACATTGAGTTGTGTGTTGTTTGATAGCAAAGACAACTCGATGTCAATACCAACACTGTTTGCTCGGATTAACATTGAGTTGTGTGTTGTTTGATAGCAAAGACAACACGATGTCAATACCAACACTCTTTGCTCGGATTAACATTAAGTTGTGTGTTGGTTGATAGCAAAGACAACACGATGTCAATACCAACACTGTTTGCTCGGATTAACATTAAGTTGTGTGTTGTTTGATAGCAAAGACAACACGATGTCAATACCAACACTGTTTGCTCGGATTAACATATTGTTACGCTATTACACAACATTCTACGGGTTTCTCGGCTATTCCAGCGAAGCCCGGCTATAATGTGTGTGTGTGCGTGTATACATATTGGTGCTACTTTGAGATGAAGAGCAAGTATGAGACACTTGCCACGCGTCCGAGACTGTGCCAGACTTCACCGGTCCCCGCGCACTGTGTTCAAGTCGCCAACCAATTACGCTCTAGTGTTTTTTAGTAGCGTTGACGCGTAGTACGGATTATTCTGGAATCTCAGAGCGGCAAAAATATAAGCATTCAGCGACGATTAGTTTTAGTTTATGTGGCGATTTATTCAAGTAATTTTCGAAGTATTGTGGCGACGTGTCACGTGTTTTATAATATTGTGCGGACTCTATTAGTTGACATTATTATTGTGCAATATTACATGCAGAATACGCATCAAATTATAATTAAATTTTCAAGTAGTTGTATTATTGGTGTGGACAAATTAACTTGAGTTATTGTACGAGTATAATCTTGTTGAATAACGTGTTGATTACAAACTGTTAATTGCGATAAATAAAGGTGGTTTTCAGCGACTTCATTGGTGTCTTGTATTTTTTTTCCACTGTACTATGCGATGATCAGTGAGACGTCGTAACAACATGTCTTCTTCTTCTTCTTCTTCTTCTTCTTCTTCTTCTTCTTCTTCTTCTTCTTCTTCTTCTTCTTCTTCTTCTTCTTCTTCTTCTTCTTCTTCTTCTTCTTCTTCTTCTTCTTCCTCTTCCTCTTCCTCTTCCTCTTCCTCTTCCTCTTCCTCTTCTTCTTCTTCTTCTTTTTCTTTTTTTTTTCTTCTTCTTCTTCTTCTTCTTCTTCTGCACAACATGCTTGGGATATAGCCCGTTCCGACTTCACAGAGTCTTTGACAATTTTTCCAGTGTCTCCCAATCTCCCGTTCACACTAGCCTATATTAAAACGCTTGTTTAGGAATACGCGTGTCTACAATGCGTTCCACATGATACTTCCAACGATATCTGTATTCCTTTATTTTATGCAGAACCGACTGTAACTTCAGATCTTTCCTTATGCCGTCGTTTTTTAGATGATCTCTCACACTGCATTTCTTAACTGTTCTTAAAAAATCCATTTCCATGGCTTGTATTTTTGATATATCTTTTGGAGACGAGTCCATGTTTCACATCCATACGTTACAGTCGGCATAGCCACAATCTTATAGAACTTTAACTGTGTCTCCCTCTGCGTTTTATTCTTCAATAGTCGTCATATTGACACACCCGGGGTGAACGAAACTTAGCAATGGGCAGGCCGGCTCATCAGCCGTAGAGAAGGCGGCCGGTCTACGGGTTGTTTGCCTTGAAATCAATGCACCTGGTCTTCTAGTTTGGTGGTTGTGCGAGAGGTTGGTAACCCTACCATGTAAAATTTAGTTTACTCTAATACATATTATGTCCTTTTACTTCTCTTAAAGGCAATTGTTTCGTGGAAACGACTACGAGTCCTTACCAGTGGTTTACGTTGAAGCGTTGGTCGAAACCTAGGTCTTTAAGACAAACAATACGAGGTGTGACAACAACAACAAACATTTATACGCCTATTTTGGCATAAAGAAACGTCAGTAACGTCTTAGTAGGCAAATGGACATAAGCTCAGGTAGTAATACAAACCACGAAACAAAGTTGGAAACAACATTTGCCGGGTGTTGTTAAGCCGTGGTCTATCGTTTGTGTTTACAGACGTTTCGGCCCCCACCGTCGGATGTCATCTTCAGTCTTGAAAGAAACTGGCACGGTGACCGTCAATTCACCCCAGTGATGAGTCACCCGACTGGCCACCAAAAAATACTGTTACGACATCACAGAACAATCTACGTGTTTCTCGAACGATCCATTGGAATCCGGCTGAATGTTGTGCGCGTACGTGATTACGATTTCGAAACTCTTCTAGGCGTCGCCAGCCTCGCTGACTGTGTCAAGGCCACAATTAATTACGTCGTAGTGTAGAGAATTTTGATTTTAATGTATTTTAAATAAAATATACGATTTTCTATCATATTTACCGTTTGTTTTATTTCATAATTCAGACGGGGTCCGTGAATTTTTAAATTATTTGAAGGAGTCCGTGGACAGAAAAGTTTTGGAACCACTGCTCTAGTGTTTTTTTGTAGTGTTGACCCGTATTATGGATTATTCTGGAACACTTGTGCTATTTATTAAAACAACGAGAGTTGCCGCTTAGAAGTCAGTTATTGTCGAGCGATTTACACAGTGCGTCTCAAGTTGTGTATTAGTGAAAAGTGATTATAGTTCGGAGTTCTTTATAGTTAATATTATTATTCGTGTGGACAGATATGTTCAAATTATTGTACGAGTATAATCTTGTTGAATAAATTGTTGATTTCAAACTGTTCATTGAGATCAATTAAATCTGGTGATTAGTGACTTAATTGGTGTCTTGTATTTTGTTTTTCATTGTATTGTACGACGATCAGTGATACCGTCGTAACAATATTGTCACGAAGGCCTACTGATCGTCGTACGGTACAGTGGAAAACAAAATACAAGACACCTGTTAAGTCACTAATCACCAGATTTAATTGATCTCAATGAACAGTTTGTAATTAACAAGACAGTCTCTTACAACAAATGAAATAAAAATTGTTCACACGCAATAAAAATGTTAACTGATATAAAACACAATTGTATTACAATAGTCTCGCGCAATTATAAAACACGAAATACTTGGCCACAAATACTTCAAACCGCTCTATGTAAGTCGCCACTTAAACGCACTGTGTTATCACTGTGTAATCGCACGACAGTAACTAACTGCGCGTCGCTGAGCACTTGTATTTATACCCTTTTGGGGTTCCAGAATATTCGCTAATCGGCGTCTACTAGAAAACACTAGATCGTAATTCTTTGCGGCCTTGAACACAGCACGCGCGGAGCGGTATGATCTGGTAGCCTATAGACCCGATAGTTGACGCGTAATATTGTCTTTCGCCGCAAAGTTGCAGCATTATGTACGCACACACACATTACAGCCGGATTCCTCTGGAACGTTCGAGAAACACATAGATCGTTCTATAATGTCGTAACAATATGAATGATAATGAGTCGATTATTGTCATAAAAGCAAACAAACATTACGGCTATCAGATGTGTGTTCTTGATTTCACAGGGCTGCCAGTTGGTGGGGAAATAACGGTCTCATAAATTTTTCGACAAACGACTTACGTACAATTGTGAAATGTCTACCCGGTAGACATTATTTTGTCAGTTTCAAGTAAAAGGTGGTTTGAAGAACACACACACACACACACACACACACACACACACACTGTGGGACGACAATACCAGGCAACTGGGACTGTAAAATACTGCAAATAGTTTCTCTGACGTACAAGTGAGAGATTTATCTACGCAACTTATACCCGTGGGTTCGTTATGCAGTCATCACTGCCTTGTTTAACCCTTTCACCACTAACAGGACACAAATGTCTCACTAAATGTAGAAATATTCCATTGGGACAGCAAGCTTCTCCAAGTTAGTACTACGGTGTCCCAGCTGCGGTGTAGAGAGTTTAGAGGAGTTAGGTTTGCAACAGTCGATGCTGATTCAGCTTTTTAGTACTAGTTTATGAATAAATCACACTAAAGTCCCAATTAACCGGATTGCGATTAACCGGATTTCCGGATTAACCGAATGATGACGCGGTAAATTTATTTTTTCAATAAGTTTGCATATTTCAAATTTCACAACGTTTGTAACTCGTGTGACGGACTGTACTGTACAAAAATATTAGAAGATGTAATGCTATACATGGAACAGCAAGACGATACTTCCCTGCGGAATCACTGCTAACGAAACGATTTCGAGATCGTGCAGCGTGTAAGCGCTCACCAAGCCTCAAATGAAAGAAGATTTTTTCAGAAATTTGATCTAATATAAGATCAATAAGGTTTCCCTTCTATTTTTCATTTTATTCGTTCATTCATTTTCATTCATTCATTTCCATTGATTTTTCTTCTTTGTTAATTTTTTAATGTACACCTACTGTAATGGCTGAAATCCGTAGACCTACTACTGTATTTGAAAATGTCGTTTGAAAAATATTTTTCAGTTTCATTAAAGTAAAGTTGTTCTTTTAAAATTTATACACTTATATTGTATGATTTAATTGCAGTATTTGAAGCCCGTTGATTTTTAAAAAGTCTAAATTTAATAGAAGTATCAGTAACAGCGCATAAGTACTGCTAGATTCTCTAAAAACGATTAAAGGCGCTTGTTGTTCTTTAGCGTTTTTTCTCACTAAAAAGTATAAATTACAGTACAGTGCTATTTTTCCGATTTAACTGAATTTCGTTTAACCGATTCACCCTTCGCCCCACCAAATTCGGTTAAACCAGGCTCTAGTGTATATGAATAACACATTGTCAGTGGGATATACGTTTCCCAATCAGGTGTTGAATACAGCATTGGGGCACATATGCCCCACCCTATCCAGTATTATAAAAATTTTGGTAAAATTCTCAAACTTTCAGGAAACAATCAGGAGCTATCTAGGGAGGCACCAAATAAGAAGACTTTATTTTAAATTGTGGAGAAGGGATATTTGGTGAAAGGATTAAACCGAAGACTGTTTGTCCCGTACTGTGTCGTGATACGACAAACAATCTAGTTTCCACTCTTACTGTTCAGAGTTTTATTACATATTATCGCGGCCACGTCTTTCACATTTGTAACAGTATAGTGTCGCTAATGTAGGTCTCGGTTTAAGAGACGAAGGGCTCACAAAATAAATAAATAAAAGTAAATAGTGCTTTTGAAATTTGGAATCTCTTCCCTAAAATTAAACGAAGAATTCTTCGGAAAATTTATGGCCCCAAGGAAAAACCGAAGATGGGTATAGTCATAAACCCAAAGAAGAGGTGTACAAGGATCTGGAAAATCTGGAAACGGTTTTTCGAAGGAAAAGACTGAGATTCCTTAGATATATAGTTCGGATGGATCGGTCCAGATTAAATAAACAAATTGCCAAATATAGTTGGCAACTTTCCAGTCAGAACAGATACACCAAACACCTCTAGGAGGAAATGATGAAACTGGGTACCTCTTTGAACGACTGTGTGGATAAAAATACATACAGGAACAAAATTCAAAAACTTGAGGTTCTCTGCGGTGAGAAGAAGACAAGAAAAGGTTGGACGGTGGAAAGGATGAGTATCTTTTTTTTTCTACATACTGTGAAATTAGTGTCTTCTGCCAGCAGAAGAAAAGATATTCGCGTGGTCCACGGCTGGCCTGTTCGTTAAAAAAAAAAAAAATAAATAGTGATGTCGTAACGTAAGAATTAAACACGTGTAACATAAATGATTAAAACGATAAAATCATAAGAAATCACAGAAAGTTAAAATACAAAGAATGTCAAAACACAGGTTACCAAATAATATCACGCTAGAACATAAAGCTAGTAGAAAACGAGGTATGGGAAAGACTTGGAAAACTTATATTAGAAAACTTCCAAGACACAAACGGCATTTTGTTTTAAGAGGAAGAAGGTGAAGAACCACAATTATATAATAATTTTGGTGTTGAACAACAAATGATCGGTATACAACTGTTAAATCGAATCTGCAAAGAATCTGGATTGCAAATATCCTCACTTAAGACCAAGGTGATGGTTTTTCGTGGAACTGATCCCATACGGGAAAAAATAGTTATAGATGATACTGCCCTAGAACAAGTTAGCAATTTCGAATACCTGGGCTGCAGTGTGTCTTATAATACAAGGAACGACGTTGTGAATAAGTTGCATAAGTTCAACCTTATGTTCGGGACCATTAGACAAACCCTTAAGTCAGCAAGTAAAGGAATATACCTAAAATTCTAGAAGGTGATGCCTCTTCCTACACTTCTTTATGGGTGTGAGAATTGCACTTTAACGAAAGGTCACACCAGTCACATCCAAGCGGCTGGAATGAGATCTCTAAGGGACGTGGCAGGGTATACTCTCCATGATCATACAAGAAACACAGATACACGGCAAGAATTATGAGTATACTCGACAGGATTGCCCAGTATCGGCTTAATTAGTGGGAACATCTTTACCGAATGGATTACTGCCGCATCCCCAAACAACTATGGAACTATAAGCCGAGGGGACGGAGAGGTGTGGGACGTCCGAAGAAGCGCTGGAGTGACCAGCTCTAATGTTTGCCTATTTGAGACCGGAAAAAACATCCTTGGTTTAATCCTTCAAAATGATGATGATGATGACGACTTTGTTGTTGAAGACACAGATGACAATGAAGAAGAAGATGACGATGACGACGACGACGATAACGATGATGATGATGATGATGATGACAATTTTATACCGAAAGTATACATGTAATCTCTAGAGAAACACTATGTTTTCTCGCCCGTAAACTTTCGTGGTTTATAAAGTTGGAAACATTATGTAGCGTGTTAATCCATACGAGCTGAAGCTCGATGTCTGGGCGTGGGTACCCCAGGTGAGCCGACGATCTAGGTGTGAACCTAGGTACTTGATTTCTTTGGGTCAGAAACTCAAAGGATAACGAAGATATTCCAAGCCTCTGCTTATACCATCCCCGGCTCTCCGTCGAGCTGGAGGTATTTTGCTCTGAACACTGACCAGGCGCCTGACGATGTTCTGGTCAGTACCCTTGGGTTTGAGAAGTGCAGCTCCAACCCTCCGTGGGTTACGAAGTATCTACTATCTAGAATTTAACAGCAGATTGGTGCATCCAACTCCACCGCACAAGACGGACACGGAGTCGTCGCACCACAGCCGAAACCACAGACCACACTCGTGTCCAACCCAACATATAAGGGATGCGCCCGGGTTACCCCGGACCCACCCCCGATATTTGGACCGCGCAAATACGTTCTGCCGATTCGTGACACCGTCGTGTATCTTTCCGGAGCTTAAGGTGCTTATAGACGGGGAAGTAGAGGCGGCCATTAGTGCTGGCGGCCAGCAACTTTCCGTCTGTTTACCCAGTCTACAGGGATACTTTGTTGCTGTATAGATATGAGACCTATAAAGTGACAAAGGACGTTACCATAAGGTTACGGACTTTCATAAACTGTTGCCTGAGGCACATAATGAGAATTTGATGGCCCAAAACCATCTCGAACAGAGATCTATGAGAGGTCAGAGTACCATCCAACTAAAGGAAAAAGAGAAGAAAATGGAGATGGATCGATCACACCATGAGGAGACCACCAGAAAATATCGTTATACAGCCATTGAATTGGAATCCGCAAGATAGCCGCCGACGTGGAAGACCAAGGAAAACCTGGAAGAGGTTCAACAAGACTCGGAGGGAGGTGAAGCCCCTGGCAATGGACAGAACACGTTGGAGAAATTTTGTCGAGGCCTATGTTCCACATAGGAATTTAAGGACTGAAGTCGGTAAGTAATAGGGGTACTTTCCTCTTTAGTCGCCAGTTAAGACTGGTGGCCACAAAACTCAAACATGTTTGATTTTACTGGCTCAAAAGACGGCTATTAGCTGTCACGTGACCGGTCATGAGACCTCTTGGCCGCCAGAACTTTCCGTCACAATAACCACTGGCCGCCAGTGGAGCCGGGTGGGATTTGCTTTGCATTAGTCTGTTGTTGGTCGCTATTGTGATAGCTGTTCAAGATGAGTGCTAGTGTTAATAGTGATAAGATCAATGTAATAAACGAAAAAGAAATAAATCTGTAAAGGGGAGTGAAGATGATAAAACAATATTTTCGGAAGAGTTACAAAACTTTCAATTACTATGGAATATGTCCGCCACGACGATCAAAAGCCAGATCAAACACTTTATTAAAATTTGTCATGGTCAAAACCTGATGAAATTAAAAAAATTATGAACACATATGTCTGGTACATTGGAGTACGCTGTTGTACTCTATTCCCGCAGCTGTATTATGTAAGTAACGCTTAACCCGCGAGGCAGTGTTTTACGTAACCGTAACAATCCCGTACATTCGATAGCTTTGTTCGAGAAGTTTCTCAATTAGCTCAACGGTGCGTGTTTCTGCGAAGGCCGCGCTGAAGTGTCCTCTAGAATTTTCGTTGGCTTGTTAAGGACGCATATTATGGAACACTGCAGACTATAAATAGCCCATAATTGGTGCTTAGATTTCAGTTATGGTCGGGCGATTACTCTGTGCGTTCAAGTGGTTTTTAGTGAAAAGTAAATATTGTGGCGAAGTGTTGTGTGTTTTATTATAATCGTGGGGACAATTGTAATAAAATTGTGTTTATATTAGTTGACATTTTATTGCGTGTGAACAATTTTTATTTTATTTATTGTAAAATAACAAACTTGTTTATTGTGATAATTAAAGATGGTGATTAGTGACGTTACTGGTGTCTTGTATTCTGTTTTCCACTGTACCATACGACGATCAGTTAGACCGTCAGAACCGTATGTTGGTCACGATTTGCGTTGAGTTTACTTTGTCGTCCGCAAACAATGCTAACAAGGTCCGGATTCCAGGTTCCCTCCTTAACTCCGCCAGTGATATAGTCATCTTCTCTCGCGCAGGCGGTCCTCTCCGTCAGAAAGCGATTTATCAAAAGATGTAGTAATCAGAAGAGCTGAATTTCCGGAGTTTGTATAAAAGGCCATAGTGTCAAACGGTACCAAAGGATTTATCCACATCCAGGAAACAGCCAACGTCTGCTATTTCCGACACCTGGCGCCCGTGACGCATTCCAATCTCATCAGCGATGATTAATGGAAACAAAACAGAACACACACTAGTATTGTTCTAAGGCTTTCACGGCCGGTGTCAGTTATATTTGAAGTTCGGCGGCCGTGGTCCAGGGTTTACAAACCAACCAAACGTTTCAGCAGCACCACTGGCTGCCATCTTCAGTGGAATAAGAGTCTACCCAACGCGGGATGTGAAAAGTCAAGCCCACAATACTGTGGTGAAGGCCTTTTTGTTTGGTTTGTTTGGGCCTTCACCACAGTACTGTGGGCCTGACGTTTGACATCCAGCGTTGGGTAGACTCTTATTCTACTGACGATGGCAGCCAGTGATGCTGCTGAAACGTTTGATTTGTTTGTAAACCCTGGACCACGGCCAAACAGCCCGGTAAATACTTCAAACATAACAGAACACACGATATCAAAAAACACGCGTAAAGAACAAAACAAATTAGATTTACCCGGTGTTTACAAACTAATCTGCTCAGACTGTAAGAAATTCTACATAGGCAAGACAGGACGTTGCATAGCCCAGAGATACAATTAACACAAAAAGGCACTACACTCCACAACCGAATCCACCTTTGCAAACCACCTCATTGTAGCAAACCACACATACACAAACATAAAAAGCAACATGGATATTCTACACGTACACACAAAAGGCCGAAAGCTAGAAGTACTCTTGAACAACTAGAAATATACAAACACACAAAAACGACATCCTAAACGAACAGACACAATTCAAATCACATGTACTACTTGAACATATTACACCGCACACACACAACATCGATCTTTCAAACGACGGCGCCGTCACCAAGAAGAAGACGCACAGCGCTCCTAGTGGCAGCCTCTGATGAAGCTTGTAATAAGCGAAAATTCGTTCAGGTTGCAAGGTAAAATATTTTACATTTTTATGAATAAAAAACTCAGTGTCCCGAGTTAGTAGTGTTATAATTAGTCAATCAACGGACGCGTCATGGATAACAAAATCCAAAAATTAATGGAATGTCTTGCTCGGAATCCAACGGGGTAGAAAACGTGGAAGTTTCGCAGATGATCTCGTACACCACGTTGTACGAGTCGCTCGTGCATATTTGTCGTACCGGGTAGGAGACGGATGGGCCTGAGTTTGTCGCCACGAAAAACATTCATTCTTTTCCCGCGTCGGTATAACTATGACAGTAGCCTTTCACCATTTCTTGGGAAAGTAGGCTATTCTGGGACACGGTCTCGGTTCAAGATCTTGTATCTTCAAACAGTATGTCTTCTTCTTCTTCTTCGTCTTCTTCTTCTTCTTCTTCTTCTTCTTCTTCTTCTTCTTCTTCTTCTTCTTCTTCTTCTTCTTCTTCTTCTTCTTCTTCTTTTATCAGGGATTAGGCGAATCACCTGTCCCGGTCCCAAAGGAGATATTCACTTCACCAACGTTTCCTAGGTCTTTCTTTGTGACATTTAAGTAGAATAAATGTCCAAATGTCATCTAAGGAAATTACCAGCGTTCTGAAGAGTAATATCAGTGGTAGGAGCCCTGCCTTTGAGCCCATGGTCCTGCTCTGGGTTTCATTAGGAAACTCGCCTCCTAGGTTCTTCCGCCAATAGTGCCGTTGGGAAACCTTCGTTTTTCATCTCTAGGAGGGACGAAACGAACGGGACCGGACCCCCCCCCCCAAGAGGGTCACAAACTTGTCGAATTTTGGTAGTCTCTTAATGTTTAGGCTTATATTAATTTTTAAAGCAGTGTACACCAATATAGTACTTGCTGTTTTTAAGTAGGCAAACAAATTTATTACACAAAATTCATGTGTACGTTTGAAATGTGAAATATAGGAAAATCAATTCAGTCAATAAGTATTTTTTTAAATTGTTTCAATAACGCGTATTTTTATTGTGTTATTACCGTCTACTTTAAAGGGACATATTTCAGGAGGTTATCATGCGTTTTTCAGCCACTTTAAAGATAGTAATGTTGATTAGTCGTAACTCGATTTTTCTTTTGTATGAAGCCGACCCGACCCCGGACCTTTCCCCCAAAGCCAAATTTTAGATACGCCACTCTGGCTAGGCCCTTGCCGGGTAGTACAAAAGGAAAACAAGTATTATAAAGTAAATCAGAAGAATTAAAACAATTAAGACTATCTAGCCTTTGAAAACTCTCTAGCTCCGGGGTCAAGAAAGTCCACGAGTTGGTCAAGAGAGTCCAGGGAGGAAGATGAAAGAAAGGTTGAAGTGACGTGAGAATCCAGCTAGGATACATCGGGCGTGTTGAACCCGTTTGCACCAGGAGTGAAGCCCTGATGATAACAATATTACTGTTAACTATTGTATTACGAAGAAATTCCTGAAGTTTTATGTTTGCCGCATCATGTAATATGGTGCAATTTGGGGAGATGACTGACGAACAAAACAAGAAGAATTTGACGTATGGCGTTAAAAGAGAAATGACTAAAATAAATTGAGCAGACTGAGTAACAAGGAAACGGTTCAAACTACTGTTCAGTCTGCAACCTCACAACCATACATCCCTCACACACAAGGTGTAAAGTACAGTGCTACTTTAGACTAAACTCTATGTCCCTGAGAGGAATGTGAAATAAAGAGAGAGGGTGTAGACATATACACGCGCAGTGGTGTAAACAAACCAACGACTACTACTGAGGAATACCGATTAACATTACATTATCAAAACTCACTCAAGGCTCACTTTCCTTTCATCTAAAAAATGTGTTCTCCCAGATTTACGGCAACTTTTAATTTGCACAAGATACTTGTAACGCATCATTACGATTTCTGGTTTTTCAATTAACACTTTCCTTTTATTCATACGTTTCTTCCTTTTATACATACATTCCAAATTACTTTTAAATACCCCATATTAATGATGTATGGCCTTATCTCTCAATAGGAAATGGATTCTTGATTTCTCGATAGGTAAACGTTTTTAATAATGAGCGCAACGTTTTGATTTTTACAAAAATACTGAAGAAGATTTAACTGCACACTTATCAAAATTATCAAGTTTTCTTTTCTCATATGTTTTAGGTTTTTCCCCCTGGTGTGGAGAGTTTTCCTTATGGACTGCATTTCATTTGCTTTCTCAAGTATTTAACAAGGCCTTCCGATCTCTTACAGTAATACGTAGCTTGTTTTGTTACTTGATTCAGTGGGTATGTCAGTGAGATTCGTTGTTTTACTTCATCACAGTTACTAATTATATTACTAATTATTGCGCAACCTTTGCTGTGGACAATAAAACTTCTTGTTCTTTCTTTTGATAACCCTTAAAGAGACAGTGTGAATAGACAGCTACAAATAAACAAATAACTCGCAGGATTATTTACTCACTAACTGAAAGTACACTAATCCTAAACGAAAGTTTATAAATTCGTATTGTTACTGTTACTACAACACAACTACTTTAGAAGTAGGCCTACGCAGTTGTAAACTCAAAAACAACAGTACGTAGTCCTTGAACGCACTTAACACCGCAATGGTGAAAACCAGGCTGCAGCAAAATTACAAAGCGAGTAGGCCTAATGTCCGTTTGCCTTCGTGAGTGAATGCCAGACTGGCTGTGAACAGGGCCCGGCAACTGTAATGAATCATTGCCCTTGACAAACTAACAATAATAATAATCAGAGGTGGGTTAAATTAGTATTTTAAAAATAACAGGTACGAAAAAACCGTTCTGAAAAATAACAGGTAGGCCTACAAATACCTGTTATTATATACTTATTCACATAACCTATTATAACGATACATAACATAAATTTGATATACTGTAATTTATGTGGCCCCACGTTCTTTGGGACTCCAAAATTATACAACGATACCTTTTGTATATGCAGGTTGTAAATAATTATAACAATACCAGGTGTATCTATAATAAGAGTAGTAAATTTATGAGAAGTTAAAATTTCATGTTTATTATTTAAATAAGCATTATACATAATAAAACATTGTTAATAATCTCCGATCAAGATATCACTCCTTATTAAGTTCATCTCTTAGGCTATACGGTGTTACACACATTTAAAACACTCTTACCTCTGGACATGTTAATAATCTTAATTTAGACATTTATTCAAATTGATTTAATAAAAATAAAATAAAATTTAATTATAATTAAGTTGTATTTTAATTAAATTCATTTAACTCAGATCTGACCTTAGGTTGCTCAGTATATAACAATGTTTCTTTTTTTTTTAATAATTTAAAATTATATTGTTTACTCTTAGTCTGGCATTTGTCTCGTATTCAAAATTTAAATTATTCTTTTCTACAAAATGCAAATATCAAATCATTTCAATTATTTTACTTGATAAAAAAAATATACTATCTCAAAATTAAACTCTCTTTTTTTTATATTTATCTATATGCGATCGCTCATACTTACGACTAAAACATTTACATAAGACTCTACTACATTCTTTCTAATTATAAACTTTTTTGTTTTAATTCGTTGTCTCTTTATATAGTCTTTATGAGCTCTTTAAAAAAATTATTTATAAATGCATTATGCATGTCACCTCGAGTTTTGATGACTTTACGACTTATTGACGGAGTCCAGAGCGTTGTCCAGAGTTGGGTTTCCGTTACTCCTGGCTTGGCGTGGTCCTGGATATGTCCAGAGTCCAGCGTCGTTCTCCATCAGTGTGTGGTCCGTCCCAGAGAATTACTATCTGCAGCGAGGTGGATCTCGTTCGGCTGTTAGGCGTCTAAAAAGCATCTCCTAACGTCCAGCATCTCGCGTCGCTCTTTGTAGCTTCTCTGTTGATACTCTTGCTGGCTTAAACGGTCCCGGTACTCTACGTTTCCCGAAATAGTGTAAACATAATTACTGAACGTCTTTATTCGTTCGTAGATGAGACTTATAATAAAATAAAACTGTTCTGCCGACGGACAGCATGTCCGACTGCAGCTGTGTTTTGAAAAGAAGAGAAGGGTTTCCAGTCGAACCCTTAATTTATACCCTCTCGAGATTCCGCACCTGTTGATCCCGAAATTGTCCTGTCGAGACCTGCAGATCACATGGTAGCCCCCACTCCCGAACCTTTTCATATATTTGCATTTTTTTGAAAATGGCAATGTTTTGTACGGAATTGAGATAGCACAAATCATAGCTAATTTCATTTAGCACTCACTGAATTAATTTGAGCGTCTTAGTATTACTTGGGTATTTTTGGCACATTTATTTCGCACTGACTTCGCGTAGTGTCCTATTAACGTCATTTTCTTACTGTGAATACCTATAAAATTTACACACACTTTGGTGCCTTTTGTTTGTTTATACACTAATTAGTTTTCACACAGTGAATTGAAATAATTATTTTAGTAATTAATTGGGGATTGTAGCTGAGATTCCTGTCTGTACATGCATCACTAACACACACAAGATACACGCGTAACACACATACAATCGAGCAGGTGTTCTTTGCCCGTTGAAACAGGTTAATTTCTCCCCTAGTATAACAATGAAACATTTTTACAATCCCAGACCTGTCCATTTACCCCAAACGTATGATAATTTTACAAATTTTATATTTATTTAAATCAATGCTCAATACAGCATATGGGTGTATCGTTGCAATATACATTATGGCACTCTCCCCTACTGCCCAAGAATCTATCTCAACTGCCCAAATTACTTGCAAGTCCTGTCACCTTTCAGCTCATCGACCTTAACCAAGCTATTAGCGCATGGTCAACCATATACCTTAAAAACCACGCTCTGCTACCATTGAAACGTCTCCCTGTATTTTTTATAAAATTTTTAATGTTTTTTTTATCAGTGGTCGTTACTTAATTCTTAAAACTAGACGCGTGGTCTAGATGGAAAAAGATGCGCTGAACCCAGTGTGACAGGACTTGCAATAAAACACTTGCATAACGAAAACAGCTTTTATTAGTGTTCTTTCCTTTTATAATGATAACATCTTAATACAACATGCACGTTTAAATTCTCAATATTCATAATAATTACCATTGGCATTAGTAACAAGAATTAAATTTTGAACCATTACTTAATTAACAACAACAAATTTTTCAAACAACTTTTCGTGCATTGTTTCAATATAAAGCGACATTGCTATGAATTGACATTTACTCAAACAACATTTGTAGATCACAGTCTCAATAACAATTATTACATTAAAATTTATATACATTATGAATTAAATTTACACTCGGATAATGATCACTGCCAAAAGACAGGTAATGTTTAATATTTGTCAACTAATAACACTTTTTTTTAACAAATTGTGCATTACAGGAGTAATATAAATACATTTACATACATCTTAGTACTATCGCCATATTCTTATACACACCAGTTGCCCATAAAAATGAAGTACTAATACTTGATACTTATTCTGGCACAATTCTGTAACACCCCACGATGAAAAACCTGTTCACACAAGAACATTCAGAAAGAACTACCAACATAGTTATTTGTCAATGCATTCAGTATAAGCTTGTCCATGAGATTTGATCTTCATAAAAAATTAATAAAACTGACCATGTAGCAGATTTAAATTTTCTTTGCTAATTAATCACAGCTAGAAGGCAAGTGGCATCCTATAAAATACAGCATAGTAATGGACATATTTAAACAGGCAGATTCTTTAACTCAGTTAATTATACAATTCACTATATGTCCACAGGACATGTTACAACAGACAGTTGGTCATATAATATGTGAAGTTAATATTTATGAAGATGTCTTTGAGTTCATGCTTTAAATCCCATAAGTTGCTGTGTTCGTGTATTAAAATGTAAGGAATAGTCCCACCTGTGTATAGAAGATTACTTTATTCAGGATGCACGACGATATTGAACATGGTGACGCAACTGGTGAGTCCGAAATTCCAGGAATTCATTTCCTCCTCCGGGCAGTTGTTCAGGCTGGCAGTATGGGGATCTCTAGAGGTCTGACGGCGTTGGGGTGTTGCTTAGATCTTCGGCCGATGAAGACTGATGGTCTGTCTCCATCCTCGTCTCCCCTTTCACCTCCCGGCTATCCGGGAAACCTGGAAACATTTTATCGTAGACTGCCGTCAGGAAAATACCCTCACACAATTCTTTCTCGCCCCAGTAACACCGATCACAGACACACACTCTTACCATTCTATTCAGTGAACTAAATGTGAACAGAAATATTACTCCTCACAATTTTCAAAATAATCTTTTTCTAGGATTCAATTTACGTTTACTTTTAACTTTCTTTCTTACTTAATTATTATTTCTACATTTGAATTTGATTGCAACAACATCTTCGATTAATTTTTTTATACAGGAAAAGGCCAGTCGGCAACATGCTCTCAACTATCCAAGACGCAACACACAAAAAGATCACACACACAAAAGTACATACATATAATATAAAACCCGCATAGTCCCTGAATTAATTAAAATTAATACCACACATTTCCTCACCTGAAGCTCTTTAGTAATTCAGCAACTCATTTCAAAGATGATAAAAGAATAGGTGACGCCGCCAGACTAGTGTTTCCCTCGAGTGCAGAACCAGAAATGAGACCGAATGTCGATGCCTCCCGACCCAAGAGAACAGAGAATTGAACAAATCAGCTGATCGGAACGGCAGACTTGATTGCGCCCACACACACACAATTATCGCCACGTCACGGTCAAGGTTAAGCGATATAGACAAGCAGTGGCGCTGACCGCTCACGCAACCCTTGAACCCGCTATATAGACGGCACTGTGGCCGCGACGCACGCAGAATAATTTAATGCTTAAATTACATCGGCACAATGCAATTCATCTGCGCCCACTCTACAGAATTATCTATACAGTGTTGATAGAAGACACACTTAGAATTTACTGTCTTATATTTTCTCTTGTTACATATGACTTCTTACTTGACACAATAAATACTGCGATTTTTGTGTTTTTCAAATATGATATACTAAGGCCCCTTGAACTGTTCTATCACACTTGTCCGCAGTTCCTCTACTCGGTATCCTTGTGTTCCAGTTGGTGGATAGGCAGATTGTAAGGGTTTGTGTGGAGGCCCGGGAAATTAAAAAACACTATTGTTACGACTTTACAGAACATGCTATTTGTTTCTCGGTTATTCCAGCGGAGCACGGGTATTGTGTGTGTGTGTGTGTGTGTGTGTGTGTGTGTGCGTGCGTGCGTGCGTGCGTATTGCTGCTACTTTGAGATGATGAACAATTCGTGACACTTGTCACGCGTCCGGAACCAGACTTTTCCAGACCACATCGGTCCGCGCGCGCTGTGTTCAAGCCCGCAAACAATTACGCTCTAGTGTTTTCTAGTAGACGTCTATTATGGAACATTCTGGAATCTCAGAGGGGCATAAATACAAGACTTCAGCGATCCTTAGTTCAATTTTAATGGTGATTTATTCCAGTTCGGTTCGTAGTATTGTGACGACGTGTTATGTGTTTTATAATTGTGCGAGATTATATTAGTTGACATTATTCTTGCTGTGAACAGTTTTTATTTGATTTGTAGTAAGAGACTATCTTGTTGATTACAAACTGTTTAATTGTGATAATTAAAGCCGGTGATTAGTGACTTAATTGGTGTCTTTCTTGTATTTAGTTTTCTACTGTACCATACGACGATCAGGTAGACCGTCGTAACATATATACACATTATATATAACATAAATAAACATATACCATACATATACACATTATTATTATTATTATTATTATCATTATCATCATCATCATCATCATCATCATCATCATCATCATCATCATCATCATCATCATCATCATCATCATCATCACCACCACCACCACCACCATCATCATCATCATTTATCATCTTCCGCAAGGATGGTTTGTTCCGGTCTCAAACAGTCAAAGGGTCTAGAGCTGGTCACTCCAGCGTTTCCTCGGACGTCCCAAACCTCTTCTCTCCGACCCTTCGTCTTATAGTTCCACAGTTGTTTGGTGATGCGGCAGTCATCCATTCGGCAAAGATGTTCCCACCAATTCAGCCGATACTGGGCAATCCTGTCGAGTATACGCATAATAATCAGGTCCTGGCCCTCCCACATCTGTGTTTCTTGCATGTTCGTGGAAAGTACACCATGCCACGTGCCTGAGAAATCTCATTTCAGCCGCTTGGATACGACTGGCTGGCCTTTCGTTAAATTGAAGTTCTCAGACCCATAAAGGAGTGTGGGAAGAGCCATCACCTTTTAGGCTTTTAGGAGTGTTTTTTTACTTGCTCACTTAAGAGTTTGCCTGATGTTCCCGCACATAAGATTGAAATTATGTAATTATTATTATCATCATTATTGTTATTACTACTACTACTACTACTACTACTGCTACTACTACTAATATTATTATTCCTGATTTGAAGAAGACGGACTGGCTCTAGCCACCGATAAGACCGAAATAGTACTGCTCACCTGGCGACGGGTTCTCACTATCATACCGCTGCAAGTGGGAGTTGAGACAGTATTTACATTGAACGCTGTAAAATACCTAGGGGTGAGGCTAGGCTCAAAGCTCTCCTATTGGGAGCAAATGAAGTATTCAGCTAACAAGGGGGCTAACGTTACAACATAGCTCAGCAGACTTGTGGCCATCGTAGGAGGTCCCACCGCAAGCAAGAGGGGACTGTTGATGGTGGTCACGGAATCCACCCTTCTGTACGGTTGCGAAATCTGGGCCGAGCTGATAAGGGGGCTAAGGATGCACTGAACACGGAAAGTACAGAAAACGTATGGCATCGGTGCAGAGCAGAGGAGCCCTCAGAGTAACGTCCTCTTATCCAGAACCGGTAGTTCTGGTGATAGCGGGTGTGATTCCCTTCCTGTTGGCTCTAGAGCGGAAGCACTTGTTGGAAGGAATGAGTCAAAGCATGAAGCCAGTGAACTCACTCTCCGGCACTGGCAAGATTGTTGGAGTAGAGAGGATAGAAGATAGACAGCAAGACTCATGCCAAACTTGAAGGAATGGATCGACAGCCAACACGGAGAGGTCAACTACCATCTGATCCAGTTGCTCAATTGCCACGACAATTTTATTGCCTACCTCCATAGAATAGGAAATGTGTAGGAGCCCAGGATGCCAATACGGTGACTCTCCCTATGAAGGTGCCTTGCAAACCTTTTTCAAGTTCTGCAGATTCGCAAGAGAGAGGATTGTACTGGACATGGATCTCGGGAAATTCACGCTCGAGAGCGTAGTTGCGCTTATGCCTAGGTTAGGCGGACCGCATCAATGTATTTATTCAGTGGGTCCTACTAAAAAAAAGGCAGATCCAACTTGCACCCAACGGGCAGTAGGAGATAAGAGGCAACTAGAAGAACCCCGATAAAAGAGCAATATGCTCCATCCTGAAGTAATACGCTAAGAGGTTCTAGGATGGATACGAATGCCTGAATTAGAGGTGGGCTTTTTAGTTCGTGAGAGTCCCACCAAACTAGAGGAAGAACGGCCTCATCTGACGGTGCATAAAGCATTTTCCCTGTTTATAAAATAAATATTATTATAATACACTTAATGTTTCCTGGCGGAGAGATTTTATTAGAAATATAGCTGCTGGGATATGCATAACCAGTCTGATTTAACGCATTAAAAGTAAAAAAAAATTATACAAAATATATTTTAATAAAAATATTTTAGCTTTCTTATAGTCAACGTACTTGGCTTTTATTCTGTAAATTACTTTGAGTTAAGAAACATTTAATGCAAATTTGTTTTGCGTCCCTTCTTCGGAATTATTTTGACCAGCTGATCAAAACAACCGCTTCTATAGGTTAGAAAATGCAATATTAATAACAACAGACAAGTAAGAAACTATTACTATAATTCACGTATTTATGATTATAATAAATTATGAATACGACGACGACGACGACGATGACGATGATGATGATGATGATGATGGTGATGATGATTATTATTATATACCAAATATTCCCTCGTGGAGCGGTTTTATTAGAAATATACGTACTTGAATATTTCTAACGTGTTTGGTGTGACGCATTAAATGTAAATATACAAATTAATTTAAAAGATTTTAATACAAACCTTTCTTATACCTTTCAGCTTTATTATCAACGCACACGTCTTTTATAACTACTCAGAATTAAGAAACATTTATGCACAATTGTTTTGCATACTTCTAAGGAAGGGTTTCTAAGCAGATTGAAGAAGCCACTTTTATAGGTCAACAAATGCAAAATTAATAACACCAGATAAGTAAAAAAAATATTAATGTAATTAATGCAAGTAAAGGTACAGGTTTTAAATATATGTTCACTAATTATCGTTTATCAGATTTTCTGTTGCTAAATTTAAATGGTACCCGTCGAATTCACGTTTAGTGTCAACAATCCAGCGCAACAGTTCACAGTTTGTGACGTTGGTGAATAGTAGTCGTGTTTTGTTCTGCTTGTCATAAATGCGACCGCTCACGACTCCCATCGCATACTGCAGGCCATTGTTGTCAAACGTCAACCCGACCCCGATATAGCCAGTGTAGGCGTCATTACTATCTGAAAACATCATAGAGACAGAAAACTTGTTATTCGTTGCAACATTCAAATTACAACAATGGAACAACTAAGTTTACAAACTAAAATTAAGCTAAATATAACATTAAAGACTTAAATTTGTATTGACCGTCAGTCAATGAATTTTTCCGGTGAAGAGTTTTTGAGGATCGGTCAAAAAATATAACACAAATTTTATATTATTTGGGTTAACGTTTCGACAGTATTTACTGTCAGCATCAGGCCCTGTGTATGAATACAAAAGGAATGTCAAACACAACAAAACAATTAGTTGAGTGAACGTGATTGTGTATGTGCGCGCGCGCGTGCGTGCGCATGAGTGTATCCTTGTATATGTGAAGGAGTTGGGACAGTTTCTTTTACATCATCAAATGTTTTCTTTAAAATACAGCGAGGAAATTATAATATCACAGACTTAATTTATACAATATTACAATTTAAATTACTCATAATGTAATGATATTTGTAATTAATTATAAAAGCAGTAAGCAACAATTAAATATTAGAATTTTTACAGAAAACCAGTCAACATATAGCGTAGTAAAACATATTATAGCTAAATACAGATTATAGGGATGTTCAATTATGTAAGTATTAAAAGTTATTTTTATCAAGTTTCACTCACTGCTGGTATTGAAAACACCGTCAGTAGGTGAAATCAGTAGTGATATCAGTAGTGAAAGTATATTAGTAGCAATATATTAATACCCAGGTCCTTATGATGGCAATAATTACTGTCGAAACGTTGACACACATAATTTAAAATTTGTGTTATATTTCTGTACCTGTCCTCACAAACCCTTCACCGGAAAAATAACATTACTATTTTTCTATTTTGTGCTGTCTTTTACTGAAAAAATTACGCTGTTGCACACCACTATATAAAAAATTCACGATTAACACTTTCGAGTCTCTCAGCTCATTGCCACATCAGAAATATTCAATAATACAAGTACATAACAACAACAAAAATATGAATCAGTATTTGATAGGATGAGAAATAAAATTATAGAAAGGAAACGACGTTACAGAAGAGCACAGTTTATAAACTAAACTGCAAAGAATGTAATAAAGTGTACCTAGGAAAGACGGGACGGACATTAGAGTGCAGGTTGTCTGACCATAAACGAGGAGGTAGTAATAAAACAACAAATCCTTTATATGTAAATCATTTGATACAAGAGGTTCATAAATTTCTTAATCCACTTGATTATGAAATTTTATCATGACCTCCGAAATATGACATTCACTAATTTTTATGCAGGTTTGCAACTTAGAAGAATTACAAATTAGGAACTTAAATGTAAGACTAAAACATTATAAACAACAGTGGAAAGAACAAAAGAACACTTAGAAGGAATGTAAGATCCAAAACTGTGTGTTTGTGATTGTGTGTGTGTAGACCCAGGAAGTGATGGCTGGAGGATCGTTGGAGGTGGAACAGGCAACACCATGCCTATGGCGAGATGTGAAGATGATGATGATGTCTTTGTTTTCCTTCCGTCCAGAAATTGGCATGTGGTCCTTAGATGGCCGATACAAAAAAAACTTAAATAAATAAAAAATATCAAATAAAATAAATTAAATTAAATTAATTAAATATAAATTTATTTATATGTAAAATTAAGAACGTCATAATCATAAGCCGAATCAATAAATTTATGATCCTCTTCAATACGATGTCTAGCGGAAAGGGATGATTAGATTTCTTTCTTTCAATTTTACTTCTCTCTTTCGTAATCCGCCGGTAGATTATTAATTTGTTAAGAAAACAAAACGTTTAGTGAACTCTTTTTTCTTTACTTGAATTTTTAGAGTTTGTACCTGAAGAGTGACTGACACAAACAACTCACCTCGTCTGTTCACAGCACAAAATGAGTCGGGGTGAACCCACTTCTGGTACCACAAGCGTAGTTCAGACAAACACTGCTTATACTCAATGTACGTCAGTTGTTTGGACGAGAAGGTGACCGCTTTGTTCAACTGTGATCCGTTCCAAATGTTTCTGAAACCAGTTAGCTGTAACCACAGATTAATTGAATTGTTACATTTTTATACATCTATATAAATATAGAATTCAAAGTCTAAAGATTTATGGGTACTGAATACAAATCCACACCGTTACACCAATTGGCACCAAATTTTGCACAGGTAACCTTTGACACAAGGGAAAAAATACTGTCTAACATGAAATTTGATATTTTGCCCCGTTTGCTCGATTTAGGCCCTTTTAATTATGCCTTTTTGTTGATGTATATAAAGATGTCAACAACACCATGGAGGCCAGAATTAATTACCATAGTAACAAGTAAATAATCAAATGATATTTAGCGGAATCGGAACTGTACCTTTATCAGTTCCTGCAGTTTTTAATGTTTTTAATATGCGATTGTATCGATATATTTTGTAATTTTGTATACAGATAAGTCTATATATTTTGTAATTGTCTTAAACGATTATAAAATTTATGTTTATACGTATTTCAAATGATGCAATGAATAAGTAATGAAGTATATTAAATACTATTACTAAAGATGTCAATAACACCATGGAGACCAGAATTAATTACCGTAGTAACAAATAAATAAATAAAAGCTATTTAGCGGCATAGGAACTGAAGATTTTCCAGTCCTGCAGTATATTTTCGATGTTTTATATAATATGCAATTATATCGCTATATTACGATGTGGAAAAGAAGAAGTGTACTAATTGTAAATGTACAAATGTACTAATGTACAAATTGTTTGTTACTTAATGCAAAGCGAAAATACGTGCTGTTTTTTGTCTGAACCAGTCAGAGTATGCAGTGGAAACATACACAATCTCAGAAGGAATGTCAGTCCCAACCTTCGGTAGGAAAAGTAATGGTGACCATATTTTTTATTATTATCAAGGTGTCCTGCTCTTAAATTTTAAAAAACTGGTCTCAACATCAACGCTGAGCGATATGAAGACAGCTTAGAACGCTTACGGGTCAGCATCACCCGCGAAGCTCAAAAATGGTGTCATTCTTCTGCGTGATAATGCTCGACCCCATGTAGCCCAGACGATTCAAGATCTGCTTGGTCGTTTCAAATGAGAAGTCTTACAACATTACAACACCCGCCTTACAGTCCCGACTTGTCCCCATGCGATTATCATGTTTTTGACCCATTAAAGGAACCACTAAAAGGACGGCGGTTCAAATCTTACTCTGAGGTAGAGTTTGCTCTGATTGCTACCTTTCTTCAGAACAGAACCTTTCGCGTGAGAGTTGATAATACCCTTTCCTCGGAAAGAGCTATTACGGCTGGTGTACCTCAGGGAAGCGTCTTGGGCCCCCTTATTTTCTCTGTGTACGGTTCTCTAGCTCCAGGACCAGCTTGACGAATACGTTGAGTGGGCAGAGAAATGGAAGGTTGTCATCAACGCGGCCAAGAGCACAGCCGTAGTCTTCTCCAGACGCTTCAGGCTCTCCCACAGACTGTACGTAGGCGACACAGTTGCCCTGGTCTCGAGAGGTCAAGTACCTCGGGCTCCACCTCGATCGTCGTCTTACCTGGCTGACACACTCCGAACAAGTAGGCCCCAAGACCGTCCATCGACTACACATACTCCGTCCCCTGTTGTGCAGCAATTCTATGACCCGCCGCCTAGGGGAGCTTCTCGTCTCCACCTATGTGGTGCCGATGGCTACCTACGCGATCCCCGTACGGGGCTACTTGGCGAAGACCCACAAGCAAAAGCTTCAGTCTCTCCTTGACCGAGCATTGCGCTGGGCGTGCAAAGCCCACTATCTGGCATCGAATAAAATCATCCATGAAGCCCTGCGTGTCTGTTTCCTGGACGCCACT
This sequence comes from Magicicada septendecula, assembly GCA_034769895.1. Classification (NCBI taxonomy): domain Eukaryota; kingdom Metazoa; phylum Arthropoda; class Insecta; order Hemiptera; family Cicadidae; genus Magicicada; species Magicicada septendecula. The sequence goes on along the minus strand of CM068371.1, from coordinate 32,303,243 downwards.
ATAGGGACGCTGTCCCGGAAATCTATCCCCGCACCGCCCGATTTCAGGACAACCATCTCATTAGCGCCCTAGATCGCTAACAATCAGTGTCAAATGAATCTTGCACCCGGCCTCGGCGAACTCTAACGCTAAATTAAATAATTAATTGAAACTCCGCGGCCGGTAGCAGGCCACATCCTAAACATCTAGTTCTATCTATTGTCCCTGCGGCAGGAGCTCTATTTGAAGCTCGGGATGCAGCATACGAGCTGGCGACGGGCATGTCCATCGTCGCACACAGCCCCTAGGTCGTCGGTAGAGTTTGCTGTTAGCAAATGGTTCCGCAAACAGCCGTAAGAAATTTACCAGCAGGGAATCTACAGATTAGTGCAACAGTGGGACTCGTGGCTTTATGTTAATGGAAACTTCTTTCAAAATCGTTGAATGAAAAATGCTTTACACCCTCTAAAAGTGTTTCTATTGAACAATCCTCGAAACTATTAGTGGACAGGACAAGTGATACCTTTCCTATATCTCCCGGAGTCGTTGTGACCTCATGATCCCAGTCGATACACGCCGGCGTGACGTTGACGCTCTTGTCGAGGTCGAGCAGTGCAAGAGAGTGCGCGTTCAGCGTGTAGATTCCTGCATAACGGGGCGGCACTGCAATTGCTGTCACCTGCAATTTTCAAGAAAAATAGTTTTAGAAATCAATACGAGTACTTACATTTACCAACTTCAATCGATTCATGTATGTTTGTGCAATTTGGCAGTAAATACACTAAAAACTCGTTTATCCGAATTTGATGGGATCATGCCCGTTTCGGATAAACGAAATTTCGGATACTCCAAACTTCTACTTAAATTATAATACATATGTAAGTACAGTACAAATCGATAATTCGGAGTACTTCTTATCCCAATTAGTTCTGATTATTGACTTTCGACTTTATATCATATGGAATCGCTTGTCTACACTAATTATTATAGATTATAGCAACAGGAAAATGCTTTTGTGTATTTTTAAAATTTACTAAAAATTGTTTCGGATAAACCAGATTCTTTTTATAAACTTGATTCGGATAAACGAGTTCTTAGTGTAATATTAAAATATTTCAAAGTAATAATACATTGAATAGCACATTGAATATACACTTGAGCGCGTGCACACACACACAAGTTCTAGTAAACTTGGTTTCCCAGTAACCCATTCACCGTTAGAAAAACCAACCTATGATTGAAACAAATGTATTTATAACAACATTAATAAAATGATAATAATATTTTTTTAAGAGGGGAAAATTATTTATGCAACGTCAGAAGAAACCATGTTTTTCCTGGTGTGTGGGACTCTCACCCACCTCTTAGAGAAAATTTTTCAAAAACACTTTCATTATTCGTAAAAATTTAACGTATTAAATACAATTTATTAAAAAAATTTGTTGCTACAAAAATTTATAAAAATGAATTTACAAATATTTAATACAAAAATGTTCTCACACATGGAGTAACATTACATATTAACGTATCTGAGGGTCATCTCAAAATTAAGTTTTCGAATTTTGTTTTTCAAAGGAAAATTGCGGAAACAGGCTGACAAATGTTGTAGAACTTTATCTGTGTGTAGTGGCTGCAGTAAAAAAACCTCATCCGCTGCGTAGCAACGTAAAAAAAACGCGAAATTTAAAATCATGGACGTGGCATTTATAAGCGTGTCCGATTGCAATGTGCGTAGTGTGATTCGTTGTTTTTGCTCCAAAAAATGAATCATCGGCTAAAATTCATTGTCACTTAGTTTCTGTGTACGGACCTGACTGCAGAAAGTCTATATAGTTATGTGAGAGACATGGTACCGCTTAAATCGGAGCATTTCGTTTTAAGACTTGCTCCTTATCGCCGTATTCTGAATCCTATGGAATTAATATGCAGCCAGCTGAACGTATTTGTTGTCCGTCATGACACAACGTATATATGCTGTCTGATACAAAACAATTGATAAAGAAGGCGGTAAATGAAACAACGGCGGACAAGTAGCATCATTACGTCGAGCTTATAATCAAGAAAGACACAAGGCTATTGTAACTGGCCCACATTACCGACGTCGTTGTGGACAATCTTATCAATATTAACGCTAACTCAAGTTATGATATAAGTTCCGACACAGATATGGAAGGCATCGAATTAATTTCTGACACCAACTGATAATACACATTATACTGGTAAGTCGAACTTAGTCGTGCTTATTTGCTAAACTGCAAAATGTCATGTTCTGGACGAGGCCTTTTACCATTTTAATGGTGTCTGAATCACGACTTCAAAATGGTGGAAACACTGAAAAGCCTCGTCCAGAACATGACATTTAGCAGTTTAACAAACACGCACGACGGAGTTGGAGTTACGGAGACTACTAATTCAAATAACAAGATTATTTACTGGTAAGTAATTCTCACGGCTTTTTCTCGTTTTAAATAAACTTTACTTTTTTGTTTTGTTGCGATTTTTAAACAGTTAACAAAATAGCCATTTGTATTGTATAGCAGTGATTAAAATATCCATTAATTTGTGTTATAAAATAAATATTTCACTGTCGGTCTGACACAGTCACAAATTTTACTTTGGTTAGAACGAATTATGACAATGTAGATGCGTCTGATGTGCCACGCCTGTTTGTTTACATCAGGATTAAACTAAGAAGGGAAACAGTACAGCTATTTTAACATAGGAAAGATATGGCTCTAAGAGTCTCCCATATGCATCCCATATTCGAAAGTTTACAATACCATTTCTTGTAAATTGTAACACTTTTCTGCCGCATCTTGGTCTGTTTGTTTTTAATTGAAGTCAAATTTCTACTTATTTTCAATAGACATTATACACATCAATTTTCTCATAATTAAATTCTTTACAAATTTAGTTTAAAATTTGTATTTGTTTATTGGCAAAATAACGAAATTATTTTATGCCAAATCTGAAAATGTGTGTTTATTGACTCCAATTTTTCGTGTTTTGTAATACAGGTTTTCTTAGAAAGTAATTGAGATAGAACCCTGAGACCTCTTCTAATCAATTTTTCAGATTAGAAACCATAAGAAACCACTAAATTTACCCTACATTTTATACCGAAAAATTTCAGTATGGCGTCACTTTACCGTGGGAGCTCGTCAACTGTTTCGGGAGCCGTAACACGCTGACGAACCGTTTTCGGACCTATGATTATATGGACATTTTTTTCTTATTTTAGCTATAAAATCACGTCCCGAGAGATTGCCGTGCAATTCTGAATCATCCTATATATGTTTAAAAATGCTGCAGTGTGTTCACTTCAGATATAAAATGTGTTCCTCTTGATAATACATTTAACAGCGTTACGTACTTTGACCTTCATAACGTGAGGCCCGTCGTCAGTCCAGTTGCGATTCTGCTTGCCGATTGCGACTGTCACCTGCGACGGAGCTGTCATCGCCAAAGTAGTTTTGTTAACTACGCACTGCGCAGCTGTAACACACACAACAATCAACAAACGATTAACATCACTAGTACGCTTCCTAAGCAGAAGTCTAGAAAAGTGAGTTAGGTAGTGAAGCTGCACATCGAGAGTCCCGAAGACAGATGCTGGAATGCTGGCAGAGAGTTTGGGAGCAAGAAGAGCGAGGTCGCTGGACAAGAAGCCTCATCAAGCAGGCGCAGCCGTGGGCGGAGAGCAAGCATGGCGAGATCGACTATTGCCTCACCCAGTTTCTGACTGGACTCGGGTGTTTTCGATCTTTCCTGATACAGTTAGAAAGGCTGGATCACCAGAGTGCCTGTACTGCCCGGGAGCGGCGGGCGATGCCAGCCATACATTTTTCGACTGCCACAGATGGGAGCAATATAGGAGATCGTTGCAAGATGTTATTTGGCAGGCTATGTCTCTGGATAACACCGTTGAAGCGATGCTGCAAGCGGAGGACACCTGGAACTGTGTGACACGCTACGCAGAAGATATTCTTCGGGTGAAGAAGACAGATTTGGATAATATAACATAGAAGGCTAATAAGTCAGACGTGATCCCTAGGGTTGAAGAACAATAGGCCTAGCCCGAAGCAGTGTGTCAAACTGTTCGAGGTTAGTGTCGTAGAAGAGGAAAGGGAGTGGTTTTTTAGTGGGTCGGATATTATACTCAAACCCACCGACCCCGGAAGTGGGACCCTTCCGGACATTTGTACAACAAATTTTTCCACATGCCCACATTATAAAAAGCTGCAGAATTCGCTCATTGTTTGAAGGAAGAAAGCGTACATTTATTATTGCATAAATTTCAATATTAGATCGTCAATCTAGAAACACGCAAATTTTCGCAACGTTCTCGATTTACGAAGGGAAAGAAGAAGAAGAAGAAGGAGGAGGAGGAGGAGGAGGAGGGGAGGAGGAGGAGGACAAGCAAGCTAAGGAGGGTGGAGGACGGTGAAGATTCGGAGAAGGGGAGGGGAGGAGGAAAAGGATAAGGCGGCTGAGGAGAAATAGAATGGGGAGGGGCTAGCGAAGAAAAAGAAATAAGGAGAAAAGAATAAAGAAAGAGAAGAAGAAAAGGTGTAGTAGTAGTAGAAGAAGAAGAAGAAGGGGATAAAAGAACACAAACAAGAACATTTAAAAAAATAATAAATGTTTACTTATTATCCATACTAATCTAATACGGTTCGAGAAACAGAGTTAAATTACATCTGTGCATAGCGATTGTCCACAGAAGTGATTTGTACATGCCCTACTTACATGTCAATACGATGTGTGGTGATATGAGCGTACCCAAACAGTACTGGTGTCCTGTTGGCCTGCCCGTGTTCCGCATCAACACTACCCACGGAACTGCCCCTGTGTCTGTCAAACAAGGGTCTATTTTGCCGCAGATTTCTGCACAAATCAGTAACATTTACATTGTTAGCTTTTTATAATAAAAAATGTTCAGTTGTTTACAAAAAAATTATTCACTATTTCGATACAAGTAGATTTTTTTATTGTGTTATAAAACCATCCGTTTTGCAAATGACACTGCACTTTTAGGAAACAACCAGGAAAAGTACAGAATGCACTTTACCGAATGAACAAAATCTTGAAAGATAATTGTGACATGACGATAATTACAGAAAAAACAAAGGTCATGAAGTGTTCTGTAAGTCCAAATGAGAAGACTAAGGTATTTCTGAACGGTAGGAAGATAGTGCAAGCTAACTGCTTTAAAGGGCTAATTACATTAGTTTATATATTTTTAAGAGACCAGTGATAAAGGTTTTGAATTTGTAACAGGCCTCTATGTTTTAGTAATGTGCACATCACACTGTAATGTACTTATTGAATATTACATAATTGAATATTACATAATTAATTATAATGAATCCATTTGAGTGTTTGTGGTGTTCTTTTTATAATTTCCCTAATGTCTAAAGCATTTGTGTCTATTTGCACAGTTATTTTCACGAATAAAGAATGAACATGATCATGGTCAAGTTAAATTCAAATTACATAATGTTCAATATTATATTAAAAACATATATATATATATATATATATATATATATATTGTAGCGTGACAGAAAATCCACTACTTATTAAGTCATATAAAATCATAAAGTTTAATTACACCACATATGTTAAAATAATATTGAATGAGATTTAAGGAAATCAAAGGAATGAACCACGATAAAATAAAAATCCTCATTACATTATATAAAAAACCACTGTTTAAATATCAAAGATGGTATTGAAAGCAACTCATATTATAAGATCAGTAATTTACCCAGGAAGCTAGGAGCAGTAAACAAAATAAATAACACCAGATCAAGAAGAAAGAGTATCAGTTTAAGAGTGGTGAATACCAAAATACCCCAAAAAACAAGAAGAAGGAAGAATAAAGTTTGTGATCAGGAAGAAAACAATACCCTGAAACCTTTAGAGAAGAACAAGGTCCGTATCAGTAAATGAATTAGATGCTCCAAACTAAACATCAGTCGAGATAACACAAAGTACCTTGGTTTACCCAAGAATGAAGACCAGAAGAATGAAGACTAGAAGAAGGACAAGAAGGAAGACCAGAAGAAGGACAAGAATGAAGACAAGAAAGAAGATAAGAAGAAAGACAAGAAAGAAGACAGGAGGAGAGGAAGAAATAGTATGAAAGAAACACCGTTGTATAACCTATTATTATTATTAACTACCATCAACCCCAAACCCACAAAAACGATTAAAAAGAAAGTATAACACACCAAAATCCTATAAGAATGTAATTATTTAGAAAACTAAAGTGCTGTATAGTATTATAAGAAGTGAACCGACTAAAGCTATTGTGTGATAAGAAAATAAACAAGTCTTAACAGTCCATGATTACTAAAGGTCTGGTCTGAGATAATAAGACTCAAAATATCAGAACCAACAGTGAAAGTGAATTTGTGTAAGTGTTTTTTGGAAATGCAATAAACTTAAAGTTAGTGATACTATGACTTATCAATATGCTATATAACAACTTTAATATCCAATAATAAACAGCATAATAAAATAATAAAATGGAAGATTTCCAGTATTTTATTATTTTAATGTAACTCTTTATTTACAAGACATTTATAAAAAATGCTAATAACTAGAGTATGGGTGGTCATGTTTACTGATGAAGGGGATCATAAATCATAATGGTTTAGACCAGAAAGGACTGGCATTAATTTAGTATTCATAGGTTTTAGAATGTTTAAATAGACTGTTTGTTCACAGCCATAAAATCAATGTATTTGTAAGAGTTATTAGAAAATAAGATTTATATTATGTGTTTTAAATGAATAATGTTTGCTGAATAACAGCATACATACCATTAATAATGTTTCAATAGGTATGCTATGTTAACTAAAAAATGGTTAAAAGTATATGTTCAAACCATATCAGCAATATGTTCAATTGTGCAGATTGCTAAATAATGTTCATAATTATTTATTTTAATAACAGTAGTATTAATTAAATACTACACCTCACAATAAGTTATAAACCATTTTATTTTCATGTAATAGTAACTATGTAAAGTCAGAGGAGGAATTAGGATTAAATTTATTTGAGAAAGACAGAAATATAAAATTCTAAAATCTAGGCCATTTGGTGAATTCACAGAAACAATATAAACCAGTATAATTCACTTATAAATCCTGTAAACTAGCAAGATTTAGATAAGGTAAATCAGTTAACCACTACTGGGAATGACCCTATGAGTTAAAATGATAATAAGGAAATATACCTTAAAATATTGTAAATTTTCAAAATATATAAATTAATTAATTTTAAAGAGCAATGTTAAATTCAGAGATTAGCACAAAAAACCAGTTTAAAGGTTTAATATATATGTTTTTAAGGAAAGGAAGAGGAATATGACTGATTAAAATTTATTGTAATAGTATTAATGATAATTAAAATGGAGGAAATTTGTATAAAGACGGAAATCCAATTTTGAGCCTATATTTCCAAAAAAAGGAAAGAAATTTGTTAATTTCCACAAAATGTCTACAGATATGGACTATAATATATCAATTTAAAAGGAATGAGATGATTAAACCAATGATAAGGTTCATAATTCATGAAAGTGAAGAATAAAATAAATAAATTCCATATATAATGTAATATTGTATCATGTGTATGGGTAATCGAAATATGTTAACAATACTTTTTCAAAGATTAACTGGGCCAGATTTTGACCAAGTTAATTAGTCTTTTGTTGAATATCAAGCTGAATAGTTGGGTGACAAAACGTTCTTTAAATCGAGTAGAAAATTGTACGTCAAATTACTATTAATGTTAGTGCAACGAGAGTTGCATGAATTGAACACTTTCATAGCTAAATTTACCTAACCTTTAACGGCAATAGTGAGAAATAACGCCTAACTTCATGATACGAGTGATATAAAACAGTAAAACAATATATTTGACACAATTCACGCTACAACGCATAATCACAGTTACAGACATCTAACCAACAAGAGTGAACACATACCAAATAACTTAATTAACACCAATATACACGGAACACTTCTTCAGAACACACCAAACTACCTAACAGACAGATTACACCAGTTTGGGAACATTTCAAACATTCATGAAGATAATTTTGTTGAGTTTTTAACAAGACGACATTTGCAGTGACCTAGTCCAAATCGAGTAGCGGCCATCTTGAAATACGAAGCCTGCTTTCTTCATCGCAGTGACGTCAGTCTCCAATGGTTTGACAAAAACAATTTTATTAAACATTATATATACAAATTATTTAAATACTATTAAATAATAATTATTGAATTTATTTTAATTGTTAATGTTATACTTTCTCGTCATCCTTCTCTGACTATTAATTTTAATCGCTCAAAGAACCTGTCCTTTATATAATACCAATAATAATTTTTATACTGTATGCACAATCGATAATTACCTGAGACGGAGTCGATAATTGTTCCCAATCGATAAAAGATCGATTATTTATTAAATTGTTCAATAAATCAATATACTTCAAGTGTTTATTATCTGTTATTATTTCACAGACTAATTTAAGATTATTATCACTGCTAGACTGTCATAGAAAAATATCTTGAATAGATTTTGACAGCGAACAATAATCCGATCGATTGCTGCGAGTAAATGAGATTTTTAACACGCTTGAGCTTTTGATCAAATCTGCCAAATCTCGTACAAGTAAATCAATGCCTATTTATCTAAATTTACAAAACTCATTAATTGGTACACTTTACCAGTGATGTTATATACACATTTTGGAACATAACCACAAATTATTTGACATTAAAATTTTTAATTGTACTTATATAATATCTACTATTGTAACACGACCCTGTATGCCGTCCTCTACCGGCATACAGGGTCGTGTTACAATATATATATTATAATAGTACAAATTACAAATTTAATGTCAATTAATTTGTGGAGTGCCAAAATTTATATAACATCACTGGTAAAGTGTACCAATTAATGGAGTTTTGGTGTAATCGTAATAAAAGTAGTCATTGATTGAATTGTAACGAATTTTCATAATTTTATTCATAAAGCTCAAGCGTGTTTAAAAATCTCATTTACTTCGCCATAAATATTCATTATTGTTCGCTTAAAAACTTTCAAATGTTGCAAGACATTTATCATTAAATAAATCTTATATTCTACATTAACAAGTTATATTCTAAATACTTATTTGTTAATATTAACATACGACTGCTCAGTCTGACAGTGTGTTTACTGCAGTTTCGTTTTTTTTCTTTATATAACTTTCAGCTACGTTAATTTATGCATTGCATACATAGCAATCATTATTTCTCTACAAACTTTAAAATAAAATTGAGCTTGACTAAATTAATCGTTAAACATTAAAGAAAATATTTTATTAAATTTAAATCAGATTCTCTGAACCTCTTTATCTACATTTTACATAAACTCGTATTCATGGTTTAAATTTCAAAATGTTTTTAAATGTCTTTAGTCTCTTTTAAAGTTTATAAATGGATTCTGTCTCCTCGATTTTGTAGTTCATACTCATGTCCTCCGTTGATCCGTAAGTCCTCTTCTGATGGAGTTCCCTGCACGTCCCCAGGTTTTTGTTGTCGTCTTCCTCGGTTACTCGTCACTCATGGTCCCATCTGGTTGATGTAGTATAGTGTGAGAGGTTGCTCTACACCTGCTGCTGTAGTTCTAGCAGACGCCTCTATTGTTCACCAGAGCGTTCCTCTCCATGAAGTAACATTGTAGCTCGTCTTGACTGACGGACGTTTGTGTGTATAGACATCGTAAAGTATGTTCTATATTCGCATTTCGAAACAGATTAAGAGTTACTGTTCAATTAACAAAATTTAAAAATTCGCGTCGTTAACGGACATAGCGTCCCGCCGCTACTAAAGACTGATTGAGAAAGAAGGCTGGCTTCTTGCATGCCCTATTTATAATCGAGCATCATACAGCTCCTGTTGGGACAGAACTCTGCCTGTTTTAAATTGTTCAGTGGCGTCAGTTCTTCCACTCTCGTCCAATTTCATATTTTCGCACATTTCTGCCAATGGCAAAGTCTAATGTGAACTACAGGGTGCTCTAACGATGGATGATTTAATTACACATGTCCAACGTAATTACCATCGTAATAGAATAATCCGTGTAATTACCACGCACTTAAAATCGCACTGAATTCGCACTGCGCGTCCTTTTCACGCCGTTTTCTCACTACACATGCGTATTAATTTTATACATTTTTAGGAGTTTCGAATTTTTCCTACCATTTATGGTTTCCTTACAATTAAATAAAAACTCTAATTTGACAATTATTTAGGGTAAAATTGCAAACTTTTATGCACGAACTGGCCTCACTCACACACATCACTTACTACTGTACACACTCTCAGCGACAGTCGTGTGAATGTTCAGGTCAGTTCCTGTCTGTCTATACTCCGTATTTTTAACATAAACTCAGCTTTCAATCTCAGATCTGCTTGTTTATTACATATTTATTAAATTTAATTTAAATATTTATTTTATCTATTAAATGCACAGTACAGCATATGATTGTACTGTCGCAATATATATATATATATATATATATATATATATTATAACAACTTTAATTCACTTTATTTAATTTGGGTGAATTATATAACATAACAATGTTGTTAGGCGTAATCGTAATAACGATAAATTCATTATTCATCACTTGTGCGATCTTATGCATTGGCTTCTGATGAACAATTTACATTTAAACAGGTTATACATAAATCTTATTATCTACTCTTAACTATTAATTATTTTTGCTTGCGGCTTGCTCATTCAATGTGGTCATTTTTGCAATTGCTTATTAATTTATTTCAACAATGATTTTATTTTATTTAAATTCCTTTAATCTTACCTGGCTTTAATACTTTTCTACTGCATATGCATTGTACTTTTATCAAATAAAGACTTTATTAATTACTTTAATTTACTTCGATTTCAATCAGATATTGCTCTTATAGCATTTACGTTATCTTCAAATCCTAATTGCTATACATGAGATATTATTCTAATTTAACAATCTGCTTTACACCACTATGTACAATTTAATTATTTCTATCAACAGTTCGAATGTCTTTCATTCTAGTTTTAATTATTGTCTTTCAATTGTCGGTAATTATTATGGTTTTTTATCACCTCGTTTGATGTGGTAAATTATCGGTGTGTCCTCCGTGTCCTCTGTGTCCTCGGGTCCTCTTCCAGGATTCCACTGCATGTACTGCTTACTTGTTGTCTCTCCTCACATCATGGGCTGTAGGTGTGTCCATAGAACCTCTGCATATGTGCTCTGCTACTCTGCTTTGACTTCCAGTTCGTCCTGTGACTCTTACAGTAGATTCAAAACAGCGTTGTTGACTGACATATCCTCCAGCGGCAACGGTTGAATTAAGAAGAAGAAACTTTATTAGCGCGACCTGGTATTTATAGCCACATCGTGCAAAACTCCTGTCTGAACAATATCGGTCTTTTCAGAGTTTGTCGAAAGCGTCCTTTCTCCCACTCTCGTTCGATTCATTAATTTCGCTTATCTTCGCGAATTGCGAAGACTGTTTTACACTACACTCTGCTCAATCGATCGCTAATTTTCATATGTCTATTATATGTAACTTACACTTCTTTATTATAATTATTCATGGAGTTATTCACTTTTATATTCATTTTTATTTCACTTTACGTCACTTTTAAACGGGTTTTTAACCCTTTGCGCATCTTTATAAAATACATACTTTGGTGCATTTAGTTTTTTACATTATTGTACATAGTTTTCTTATAATTAAAATAATACTTAAAGTCTAACATCATTTGAATAGGGGTGGTTACTGTCCAGGAACAGACAGGTTTCACACACACAAACAAAATACACATGTCCACACAGCTAGCGCCAGGTGGCCAGATATGCGTGTACATGCCTGAACGGTGCGTTCCCTATTTTTTAAACAATCCAGCTTGCAATCTGAATCGTGTCTATCAACTAGAGATTTAATTATTTTTATTAATTCTTTTAATTATTTTGGCAATGCACAGTACCATATATGGTTGTACTGTCGCAATATATACACGTTGATTGGTTTAGTGCCAGTTCCGCCTAGTGCAAATTCCTTAAAATTTGCTCTGAAATGGGACGAAGCACCAGTAATTTAAACAATACAAGTTTATGAGCCAGACAAGCATTTTTTAAGAATAGGTTTCTTCTGCGTCCAGAAACGTGTAAGAAAGCCAGGAAGAAGTTGATGAGCAGAAGCACATTGTAACTAGACCCTGTATGCGGTCTTTACAAAAAAAGATAATAGAGAAAAAATTTTATTTAAAAAAAAAAATTTTTTCAATAAAAAAAAATTTTGTTTATGTTTTATTTAATGTCTGTAATTGTGAAATAATCCTGTTTTAATGTTCTGTTAAAAATTTTAATAATTAAGAAGGTATTTATTAATTATTGAGCACTTCTGGAAGATCTGAACCAAGTCTGGAGTTAATCAGATTAACTCCGGTCAGCAATCGATTTATGATGTTTAGTGCTAGTCCAATATCTCGCTGTTAATATTTTCTTCTTCTTGAAGTCTCTTTGCATTAATAAATAAACCTTAAATTAGCATGTGAAATAATAATAGATATAAACAATTGAAATAAATGGATTTATTAACAAATTTAATAAATAATCGATTTTTAATCGATTGGGAGCAATTATCGACTCCGTCTCAGGGAATAATCGATTCGTTCATACAGTGGAAAAAATTATTTCAAGTATTATATAAAAAAGGTTCTTGGAGCGATTATAATAGTCAGAGAAGGGTAACGAGAAAGTATAACATTAACAATTAAAGTAGTTTCCATAATTATCATCTAACAATATTTAAATAATTCTGATATAATGTTTAAAAAAGTTGAATCGTCAAACCATATGCAGCTCCTGACGTCACTCGATGAGGAAGGCACAGAATCGTATTTTTCAAAGATGGCCGCTCCTAGGTATGGCGAGGTTATTGGGAATGTCGTCGTGTTAAAATCTCACAGCAAAATTACCTTCATAAATGTTTGAAATGTCCCCGCACTGGTGTAATCTGTCTAATAGGTTGTTTGGTGTGTTCTGAAGAAGTGTTCCGTGTATACTTGTGTTAATTATGTTATTTGATATGTGTTCACTTCTGTGGGTTAACTGCTCAAAAAGTGGTTATGATTTGTAGCGTTAATTATCACAAATATATTGTTTTACTGTTTTAAATCACTAGTATAATGACGTTTGGTGTTAGTTTTCACTATTGTCGCTAAAGTTTCTGTAGGTTTAGTTAGAAAAGTGTTTAATTCATTTAACTCTCGCTTCACTGATATTAGTAGGTAACCGTAGTACCATTTTCTACACGGTTTTAAGGACCGTAATATCACATGAACTGTTCACCTTGATATTCAACAAAAGACTATACTAACTTCCTTCATGTTAGTCAAAATCTGGCCCAGTTAATCTTTGAAAAAGTATTGTTAAAATATTTTGATTTCCCATACACATGATACAAAATTACATTATATATGGAATTTATTTATTTTATTCATCACCTTCATGAATTATGAACCTTATCATTGGTTTAATCATCTCATTCCTTTTAAATTGATAGATTATAGTCCATATCGGTTGACATTTTGTGGAAATTACCAAATTTCTCTCTTTATGGAAATCTAGGCTCAAAAATTGGTTTCCGCCTTCATATAATTTTTCTGCCATTTTAATTGTTATTAATACTATTATAATAAATTTTAATTAGTCATATTTCTCTTCCTTTCCTTAAATACATATAAATTGAACCTTTGAACTGGTTTTTTATGTTAATCTCTGAATTTGACATTGCTCTTTAAAATTAATTAATTTATAAATTTTGAAAATTTACAATATTTTAAGGTATATTTCCTTATTATCACTTTAACTCATAGGATCATTCACAGTAGTGGTTAACTGATTTACCTTACCTAAATCTTGCTAGTTTACAGGAATTATAAGTGAATTAAATGGTTTATATGGCTTCTGTGAATTCACCACATAGCCTAGAGTTTAGTATTTTACATTTCTGTCTTTCTCAAATAAATTTAATCCTACTCCTCCTCTGACTTTACATAGTTATTATTACATGAAAATAAAACGTTTTACAAACCCATTGTGAGGTGTAGTATTTGATTAATACTACTGTTATATAAAAAATAATAATGAACATCATTCAGCATTCTAAGATTGAACATATTGTTGACATGGTTTGAAAACATACATTTAACTCCTTTTTAATTAATACAGCATACCTACTGAAAGATTATTAATGGTATGTATGCTGTTACTTGGCAAACATAATTCATTTTAAACAAATATAAATCTTATTTACTAAAAATTCTTATAAACCTATTGAGTTCATGGCTGTGAACAAATAGCCATTTTAAACATTTTAAAACTATGAACATAAATTAATGCCAGTCCTTTCTGGTCTCAACCATTATTATCTATTATCCCCTTCATCAGTAAACATGTCCACCCATACTCTAGTTATTATCATTTTTACAAATGTCTTGTAATAACACAGTTACATTAAAATAATAAAATATTGGAAATCTTCCATTTTATTATTTTATGATGATGTGTATTATTGAATATAAAAGTTGTTATATAGCATATTGATAAGTCATAGTATCACTAACTTTAAGTTTATTGTATTTCCAAAAACACTTGCACAAGTTCACTTTCACTGGTGGTTCTGATATTTTGAGTCTTATTATCTCAGACCAGACCTTTAGTAATCATGGACTGTTAAGACTTGTTTATTTTCTTTATCACACAATAGCTTTAGTTGGTTCACTTCTTATTATACTAGACAACACTTTTGATTTCTTAATAATTATATTTTTATAGGATTTTGGGATGTTATACTTTCTTTTTAATTGTCTCTATGGGTTTGGGGTTGATGGTATTTAATAATAGGTTTTATAACGGTGTTTCTTTCATACTATTTCTTCCTCTCTTCTTGTCTTCTTTATTGTCTTTCTTCTTATCTTCTTTCTTGTCTTTCTTCTTATCTTCTTTCTTTTCTTCTCTCTTGTCTTTCTTCTGGTCTTCCTTCTTATTGTCTTCTTGTCTTCATTCTTCACTCTTGGGTAAACCAAGGTACTTCGTGTTATTTCGACTGATGTTTAGTTTGGAGCATCGAATTTATTTACTGATACTGACTTTGCTCTTCGCTAAAGGTTTCAGGGTATTGTTTACTTCCTGATCATAAATTTTATTCTTCCTTCTTCTTGTTTTTGGGGTATTTTGGTGTTTCGCCACTCTTAAACCGATTCTCTTTTCTTGATATTGTGTTATCTAATTTGTTTACTGCTCCTAGCTTCCTGGGTAAATTCCTGATTTTATAATATGAGTTGCTTTCAATAATTTCTTTGATTTTTAACAGTGGTTCTTATATAATGTAATGAGAATTTTTATTTTATTGTTGTTTATTCCTTTGATTTCATTAAATCTCATTCAATATTATATTAACATATGTGGTGTAATTAATTTTTATTATTTTATATGAATTAATAAGTAGTGGATTTTCTGTCACGCTACAACATATGACTCGGAAGTCTAAAATTTGAGAACTTTGGAGACAAAAGATTGTTCAGTAATTGAAACGGTGTGTGATAAATTTTACTATAATTATTGTACAACATAACACTTCTGACAATTTTTTAAATTAATAATTAATTAATTAATTAATTAATAATTACTTAATAATTATTAATTACTTGCTGAATTATATACTTAATTACTTACTTTTAATAATATTGGCTCCCATGTGTACCACCGAAGCAGCTTATTAATTACTCACTTAATTAATTAATAATAAATAAATAAGTAAATAATTAATCACATATGACAATGTTTACGTACTATCGAAATTTTGGTTTAAAAATTGGGAAAATAAATTTGTTGATAATGAAAATTTTGTGAAAGAAGAAGCAATCTCCACGGGAGGGAAGAAAAGTCAGCCAAAAGCCTACCAAACTCTGACTTAAGGAGAATAAGAAGGAAAGGGAGATTTTTTGTTATGTACAAACATCAGGTACATACTAACTATTGAAGACCTACATAATCACACAACATTGCCAGTCAAACATAAACGTAAAGCGTCTAGTTCGTTTCAGACAATAAAATTATGAGTGCAACGATTTTCCTGTCACTACTGTCCTATCACAAGACAAATGACGCCAATCGTACACCCTATGATTTTTGTGGTCCTTAAAAGGACCGTGGGGCGAGGATACTTGTTGCTGCTGCGGCGGGGACTGCTCTCGTTCCTGTTGGTTCTGCACCGCACTCCTCTTTACCGGCAGCGGGATGAAGAGCCGAAATGTATAATAAATCGTATAAGCCAAAGTTGGACACTCAAATATAGAGAACTTTAACCAAAATTTTCAATATAACGTTCATTTTTGAAAATACTAAATTTTCGGACACCAGGGTTTAAAAGAAGGTCGGTGAAAATTTTGACAACCTCGAAAATATCCGTATGGTGTATCTAATCAAATAACATAATATAATTTTATAATAACCTGAATATAATTTTATATAATTCTGAATGCAGTATAAACTCCTGAACATTTTTAAATTTTGGGACTGATGGTCAAGAAAAAAATAAAACTATGAACAAATTTGTGAAAATCCAACACAAAGAAAAATCCGAATGTTTAGAATGTTTAGTGTTTATTGTATGAGGATGTGGTGTAAAATTGTTATGTTACTAAAGAACGAGTAGAGCAATTGAGATTCTTGTAATTTGTCTCATAATTGAAAAAATTTCTAATACTGAAATTTATGTAGAGTGTTCTCTCTCTTAACCGACCATTCCATTAACCGACTGAAAGTTGGTGGACAAAATTAACTATACATAATACACTAATAATACTTAAATTATCATTTTTTGATAAAGATTATGTACAGTACATACATTATATTCTTTACATTAGTGAGACAATTACCAGGATGCGAAGCTGCTGAAGAACAAGAGGTAGTCGAATGGTTAAATGCAAGCAATGATGAATGATTGGCTTAACTCCGCCGCCCGCCACAGCTGCAAATCAGTCATCTAGTCATGGTAACAGCGGCACTCAGCGCGAGCGTGAGTATTCAACTGCTACCCAAACTGTGTCTTCCCCACCCTGTCTACCTAGAGCTGTTGCCAGGGTAGGCTGCGTCACTTTTTATGGCGATTTTTGCTTGTGAATTTCACCGTTATTTATACATTTATCAAAGTGAATTCTTCAACATATCTTCATCTGTATTCATCTTCATCAGTGTGCTATAAATTACCAGTGTATTGTGTCGTGCGCGTGTGTTTTTGTGACTCGTGTGCAGTGCGCGTCTGGTGTTCGTGTTCTTTGTCTGTCAGTGTAGTGATTCAGTGCTGGTGAAAGTCACTCTTTCCTAGCCCTTTTTTTGCGTCTTCGACGTTCATTTCGGCTCATCCCGAGATGGCGTCGAACGCAACTCCCGTTCCTTTGCCGGCACCGCTGGTAACCTTAATGGAAACCTGCGGTACTGGTCCTCATTCTACCCCGCTGCCGTCCCATACAATCAGTGATAGTGAAAGTGAAAGTGATTGTGCGTCGATGTGTAGTGTGGGGACGGGGGAAGGTGAATTTTCGCTTGTGGAGGGCAAGTCTGCCAAACGCAAGCGAAAATTGGTCGCCAGCCCGCCACCGGCCGCTGCTACGCATCGGGTATCTAGTCCCGGTAACAGCGCCAACCATCCGACTCAGTCTCCCTCTCAATCTGTGCCCAAGCCTAAAATTCCTCCGATTGTCATTCCCGACAGTCGCAATTATAGGGAAATTCTTCGTTCCCTCCAGAATCTGCTTCCTTCGGCCAAACTCGAGGCCAGGTGCCAAGGCTCCTCGCT
The DNA here is from genome assembly GCA_034769895.1 of Magicicada septendecula. Taxonomy (NCBI): domain Eukaryota; kingdom Metazoa; phylum Arthropoda; class Insecta; order Hemiptera; family Cicadidae; genus Magicicada; species Magicicada septendecula. The sequence continues at coordinate 32,285,328 of CM068371.1, read as the reverse complement.
TCGAATTGCGGCCACAACAGTCCCGGACTTCCGATCGGTCCAACAGTTTCTTACCGATCGGAAGATCTCCTTCCATACTTTCGCGCTTCCTTCAGAGCGCGAAATTAAAGTTGTTCTTTCCGGACTTCCTTCCTGGACCGCCCCCGATACCATCAGGCAGGAGCTTGTCGCCTTAGGCTATTCGCCGACGGCGGTAAGTGTACTGCATGCTGGCAAGGGGGAAGATCGCCGTCCTGTGAATAGTTTCCTAGTGAAACTACTCAAAGTAGGCCAGTTCGAGGAGGTCTATGGCCTCCAAAACTTCCTGCACCTTCGGGTGCAAGTTCGTACTTTTGACCCGCGGCCAGGCCCCTCGCAGTGTTTTAACTGTCAGAGGTTTGGCCACTCCAGCTTATTCTGTAATCACCCTCCGCGTTGCGTGCGATGTACTGAGCCTCATCGTGGGTGTGATAAGCCCAAGACGGGGTTCACGGCCATTTGCTGCAACTGCGGCGGGGACCATCCGGCTAGTTATAGAGGACGTAGGGACTTTATATCTGCCATGAAGCTGCAGCGGACTCCTGCTCGCCCTGGCGCGCAGGCAGGCCGTTTTGCAGGTCCCCTCCCTAACCGCAGAGAGGCCTTCCCACCTCTCTCCGGAGCATCATCTCAGGCCCCGGCAGCAGTTCCGGCTGCTCCCAGGGCCCCAGTTCCGCCTGCAGTCGACGTTTCGGCGCCGCCTGCAGTCCCTTCTGTCCCGGCGCCTGCCGGAGCGCCCGGTCCTTCATACGCGGCTGTGGCCGCTACATCAGTCCCGCCTTCCGCTCCTCGGAGCCACAAACCAAAGCGCACTCGTCGCCGTCAGCGACAAGTTCCACAGGCCTTGCCTGTAAAACCTCAGCGGGCCCCGCCCGCCCCCAGCCATCAACCTAAGCTCCCAATTGAGCAGACCTCACGTCCGTCCTCGAGCCCTGCGCCATCTGCAACACCGGCCGAGGCCAGCCAGGTCCGTCTTCCGGAATCTCGGGAATCTTCCCGGGCCCCGGTGGACCCCCTGACTGCCTGGGCTGAAACTTTGGTAAACAACATCAGGTCTGCTCCAGATACAACCACGGTTCTCGCCTTGGTGTTTCAATCCCTGTCTACCCTCTTTCCTCTTCTTCCTTTGAATGGCTAGGAGTCTTAGGATCGTTGCGTGGAATGCCCATGGGGTAGTCCCTCGACGATCTGAACTGATGACTTTCGTAACGGAGTACGACGCTGATGTCGTCCTCCTTTGCGAGACTCATCTGGCTCGCTACCATACCTTCAACCTGCCATCTTACATCTGTTTTCGTCAGGATCGTCCCCAACGGCCTGGCTGTCGCCCCTCGGGGGGGACAGCCGTCTTAGTCCACAGGCGGATATCCCTCAGGCCACTACCCCCTTTAGATACATCTCTTATTGAAGGTTGTGCGGTGGCGATAGACGCTGGCGGATCGGAGTTGCGCGTTGTTGCGGCGTATCTCCGGCCCGGCCTGCGGCTACCTCCACCGCCCGAGGAGTGGGACGCTCTCCTCGATCATCCCCTACCAACCATCGTAGCCGGCGACTTAAATGCCAAGCATCCCTCCTGGAACAGCAGAGTAGCCAACGCCTACGGAAAATCTCTGTATCGGTTCGTCTCCGACGACCCGGTACTTCAAGTTATCGGCCCAGAAGACCCTACTCACTTCCCCTTTTCCGGTCATCGACCGGACGTCCTTGCAATTGTCATAGCCAAGGACGTGACCCATCACATCCAGGTCTCGTCAGTGTCGGATCTCTCATCCGATCACAATCCCCTTTTTATAACTGCCCGTGAGCTGTCGGCCTCACCCCGACCTCCCGCTCAGACTGTTAGGAGAGTCAACTGGCGCTCCTACCATGATGAGCTCTCACGGCGGTTACCATCACTCCCCGCGGACCCGGTCGTCACTTGTGACGATTTGGATCTCCGAGCCACTCATCTTCAGGAGTTGGTCCAAGGTGTCATGGATCGACACACATATACTCTCGAGGTGAATCATCGTAAATCGGCCTTACCTGCGGAAGTACTCCACGCCATCTGGCTACGGCGCAATCTCCGCCGCAGATGGCAAAGAACCCGTGATCCCGGCATCAAAAGGCGCTTTCAGGCCCAGTCTCTTTACGTCCAGCAGCTACTGCGGGACGTAAACTCTGATCGATGGGACTCATACCTTGAGTCTCTTGAAGTCGACCACGCCTCCGTCTGGAGAGCGGCGAGTAGACTGACCCGCGAGAAGAGAACGCGCAACCCACTTGAAACTCCGAACGGGGTTGTATCTTCATCAGAAGGCAAGGCAGAGGTCTTCGCCGACTGCATGGAGGTGCAATTTACTGTTCACCAAGGCGTCTCGGACCCTGCCCACTCGGCAGAAGTCCGTGACTTCCTATCTGGACATTTTTCACGCCCTCCCGAAATCCCAGCCCTCCCGTTCGACAGGGATGAACTAGTTTCATCTATCTGCCGACTAAATCGCCGTCGCGCCCCCGGTCCTGACCGGATCGGGGCCGCTGCTCTACAAAATCTCCCGGCCTCAGGCGTTGACCTCGTTCTTGAGCTGTTTAACTCCTGTCTCCGGCTACAGTACTTTCCCCGCCTGTGGAAATCAGCCAACATCGTAATGATTCCGAAGCCTCGCAAGCCGCGCATGCTTCCTGAAAGCTATCGTCCAATCTCTCTCTTGCCAGTCATCTCGAAGGTGTTCGAGCGTCTCCTGCTGGCTCGCATCTCGCCGCTGCTAGATGGTTTCATCCGCAGCGAACAGTTCGGGTTTCGCAGAGAGCACTCGACCACGCTTCAATTGGTCCGCGTTGTTACGCACTTGTCAGACGCCACCAACAGGCGAGCGGCTACGACCGCCGTACTGTTGGACGTGAGCAAGGCCTTCGATAAAGTCTGGCACGAAGGTCTTCTCTTCAAACTTGCCAATTCCCCTCTACCATCGACCATAGTATTTTTCCTCCGGTCGTATCTCAGCGACCGAACCTTCAGGGTGAGCGTCGACGGGTCCTGTTTTACAGTTCGACCCGTCGCCGCCGGCGTACCACAGGGATCTGTCCTCGGCCCCGTTCTGTACCTTGTGTACACGAACGACCTGCCTGTCTTGCCCGGAGTCACGTTGTCTTTGTTCGCTGACGATGCTATGTATCACTGCAGCTCCCTGTCCCCGCGATTTGCGAGTACAAAGCTGCAGCGTCAGTTGAACCAGCTTCCGGACTGGCTACGGAAATGGCGGGTGACGATCAACACGGAGAAATCCGAGGCGATCTGTTTCACCCGTAAGTCCATCTCCCGATGCCAGCCCCTCTCCCTAGCAGGGAGACCCATCGCCTACAAAGAATCGGTGAAGTATTTAGGCGTTCGACTAGATCGTCGCCTTTGCTTCAACGCCCACGTGACGGAAACCCTTGCCAAGGCTCGCGGCGTCCGAGCCAAATTATCTCCTTTCCTCTCGTGTCGCAGCCGCCTGGCCATGCGCACGAAACTTACCATCTATCTACTATTTCTCAGGTCTGTATTGACCTATGCGGCACCCGCCTGGTGGTCTCTTTTATCCACCACCAACAGATGTAGGCTGGAAGCTTTCCAGTCCCGAACACTCCGATCCTTGACGGGGTCCCCTTGGTTTGTAAGGAACGACGTGATTCGAAGGGGTCTCCGTGTTCCTACCTTGACTTCCTTTGTCCGGTCGCTGGCTCTAACTCTCTTTGCTAAAGCCTCGACCTCCACCTTCCCGTACCTACGAACCATCAGTGCATCAGAACCACCACCGCCCATTCGGGTCAAGTGCCCTCGGGCGCTTCTTGATGACCCGCCATAACGCCATCCTCTTTAAATTAAATACAAACAAGTAATCATCAGTCCTAGACCAGAGTATTTCACCAAACTGTCCTTCTCTCCTTCCTGTCCACCTCCTAGCACGCTGAGCCGGCTGCTTGTCGCTGTCATCATTCACTGGCACGGAGGCTCTCCGCCTCGCGGGGAGCGACCGACGCCCTCAGGGCGTCTGCTGACTGGACTTGAAACGGGCAACATCTGTTGCTCGAATCGGTACCAGCGGCAGTGCATTAAACAAATAACAGTTATACTCCCCCGCCTTCTCAGTTAACTGGTTGGCGGTTTCCTTTTCCAGTTTTAGGTTACCAGTCGACATGTACCAGCACTATGTTTACTTCTGGCAGCCATTGGACACGATCCAGATGCTGCAATCAAGCCACGGGTGCAAAGACACACCGCATCCATAATGCAATGCAATCCCCACGCATTCCACCGATTGTAATTCCTGATAATAGGAATTACTCTCAGTTACTGCGTTCCATATCCCTAGCTCTTCCTTCGGTCAAGGTCGAGGCGAGGTGGCAAGGCGCCTCGCTAAAGCTGGCGACCGCTACGATCCCAGACTTCCGCTCTGTTCAGTCATTCCTGACAGAGCGTAAGATATCATTTCATACTTTTGCCCTCCCGTCAGAGCGAGAAATCAAGGTCGTTCTGTCGGGAATTCCTTCTTTCACAGAAACTGATGCCATCAGGCAGGAACTTGTTGCGCTCGGCTATGCGCCGACCGCGGTAAGCGTCCTGCATGTTGGCAAAGGTGATGACCGCCGACCTGTTAACAGCTTTCTGGTCAAACTTCTAAAAGTAGGCCCTTTCGAGGAGATTTATAGTCTCCAGAACCTTCTGCACCTACGGGTGCAAGTCCGAACATTTGACCCGCGGCCCGGCCCCTCGCAGTGTTTTAACTGCCAGAGGTTCGGCCACAGCAGTATTTTTGCCATCAGCCCCCGCGTTGCGTGCGTTGTGCTGAGCATCATCGTGGCTGTGATAAGCCTACGACGGGGTACACAGCTAAATGCTGTAACTGCAAAGGAGCCCATCCGGCTAATTACCGAGGCTGCCCTAACTTTATCGCCGCCATGAAACCGCAGCGACCTCCTGTGCGCCCTGGCGCGTAGGCAGGCCGTGTAGCTGGTCCTGGCCCTAACCGGCGAGCGGCTTTCCCGCCTCTCGCCGGTTCATCTGCCAAGGCCCCGGCAGCAACCCCGGTTGCTTCCGGTGCCGCTGTCTCGCCTGCAGTCGTCGCTTCGGCGCCGCCTGCAGCGGCCTCAATCCCGGCGCCTACCGGAGCGCCCGCACCTTCCTACGCGGCCATGGCCGCTAAATCAGCCCCGCCTCCAGCCCGATCGGGCAAATCAAAGCGCTCTAGTCGTCGCCGGAACTCCGCCGGCCGACCTACATCGTCACAGGTTCCACCTGTACCCTCTCCGCGGGCTCGACCCGCCCCCTGTCATCGTCCTCAACCTCCCAGCGAGCAGTCTTCAGCTCAGTCCACCAGCCCAGCGCCATCTGCTACCCCTGTCGAGGCCAGTCAGGCTTGTCCTCCTGAATCCCGGGAATCTTCTCGGGCTTCGGCGGATCCCCTGACTGCCTGGGCAGACAATCTTGTTGCCTCTATCAGGACTGCTCGCGACACCACCACCGTGCTTGCCCTGGTTTTCCAATCATTAGCTGCCCTCTTTCCTCTACTTCCCCTAAATGGCTAATAGCCTGAGGATCGTTGCGTGGAACGCCTTCGGGCTACTCCCCAGACGATCTGAACTGATGACTTTCGTGACGGAGTATGATGTTGATATCATACTTCTTTCCGAGACTCATCTGGCTCATTACCACTCGTTTTCCCTTCCTGCCTATGCCTGTTATCGTCAGGATCGTCCCCTACGGCCTCGCAGTCCCCCCTCGGGGGGCACAGCTGTTTTAGTTCACAGGCGGATATCCCACAGGCTTTTGCCTCCTCTAGATACATCTATTATTGAAGGCTGCGCGGTGGCGGTGGACGCCGGCGGATCGGAGCTGCGCGTTGTTTCTGCGTACCTCCGGCCTGGCCGGCGAACTCCGCCACCGCCCGAGGAGTGGGATGCCCTCCTCGACCACCCCCTCTCAACAATTGTAGCCGGCGACTTAAACGCCAAACACCCTTCATGGAACAGCCGCGTTGTCAACGCCTATGGAAATTCTCTGTTCCGGTTCGTCTCTGGCGACCCGGCACTTAATGTCATCGGCCCTGAAGACCCTACCTACTTCCCCTTTCACGGCCATCGGCCGGACGTTCTTGACATAGTTGTTGTCAAGAACGTTGCCCGCAACATCGAGGTCTCGTCTGTGTCGGACCTTTCGTCCGATCACAATCCCCTCGTTATAACTGTTCGAGAGCTGTCGGCCTCACCCCGACTTCCCGCTCAGATTGTTAGGAGAGTCAACTGGCGATCCTATCATGATGAGCTCTCTCGAAGGTTACCATCTCTCCCGGCGGACCCAATCGTCACTCGTGACGATCTGGATCTCCGCGCCACAAATCTTCAGGAATTGGTCCAAGATGTCATGGATCGACACACCTACGCACTCGAGGTGAATCATCGTAAATCGGCCTTACCTGCGGAAGTACTCCACGCCATCTGGCTACGGCGCCAGCTCCGCCGCAGATGGCAAAGAACCCGAGACCCAGTCGTTAAGCGACGATTTCAACAACAGTCCCTTTACGTTCAGCAGCTACTGCGGGGCGTAAACTCTGATCGATGGGACTCATACCTTGAGTCTCTTGAAGTCGACCACGCCTCCGTCTGGAGAGCGGTGAGTAGACTGACCCGCGAGAAGAGAACTCGCAACCTACTGGAAACCCCGAACGGGGTTGTGTCTTCATCAGAAGGCAAGGCTGAGGTCTTCGCCGACTGCATGGAGTCGCAATTTACCGTTCATCGAGGCGTTACGGACCCTGCTCACTCGGCAGAAGTCCGGGACTTCCTATCTGGTTATTTTTCTCGCCCTCCCGCTGGCCCAGACCTCCCGTTCGACAGAGACGAACTTGTTTCGTCTGTCTGCCGACTAAACAGCCGTCGCGCCCCCGGTCCTGACCGGATCGGGGCCGCTGCATTACAATATCTCCCGGCCTCAGGCGTTGACCTCGTTCTCGAGCTGTTCAACTCTTGTCTCCGGCTACAGTACTTTCCCCGCCTGTGGAAAAATGCCAACATCGTTATGATTCCTAAACCCCGCAAGCCGCGCATGCTTCCTGAAAGCTATCGGCCAATATCTCTCTTGCCAGTTATCTCGAAGGTGTTAGTGCGGCTCCTGCTGGCCCGCATCTCGCCGTTGTTGGATAATTTTATCCGCAACGAACAGTTCGGGTTTCGCAGAGAGCACTCGACCACGCTTCAACTAGTCCGCGTGGTAACGCAACTCTCTGACGCCACCAACAGGCGAGCGGCTACGGCCGCCGCACTGCTGGACGTGAGCAAGGCCTTCGACAAAGTCTGGCACGAAGGTCTTCTCTTCAAACTCGCTAACTCCCCCTTACCATCGTCCATAGTGTTTTTCCTCCGGTCGTATCTCAGCGACCGAACCTTCAGGGTGAGCGTCGACGGAACCTGCTCTGCAGTTCGTCCTGTCGCCGCCGGCGTACCTCAGGGATCTGTCCTCGGCCCCGTTCTGTACCTCGTGTACACGAACGACCTGCCTGTTTTGCCCGGAGTCACGTTGTCTTTCTTCGCTGACGATGCAATGTATCATTACAGCTCTGTGTCCCCGCGTTTTGCGAGTACACAGTTGCAGCGTCAGTTGGACCAGCTTCCGGACTGGCTACGGAAATGGCGGGTGACGATCAATACGGAGAAATCCGAGGCGATCTGTTTCACTCGTAAGTCCATCTCCCGATGCCAGCCCCTCTCCCTGGAAGGGAGGCCTATCGCCTATAAAGAGTCGGTGAAGTATCTAGGCGTTCGGCTAGATCGTCGCCTTTGCTTCAACACCCACGTGACGGAAACCCTTGCCAAGGCTCGCGGCGTTCGAGCCAAACTTTACCCATACCTCGCGTGCCGCAGCCCCCTGGCGCTGCGCACGAAAGTTACCCTCTATCTGTTGTTTCTCCGGTCTGTATTGACCTATGCGGCACCTGTATGGTGGTCACTTGCCTCCGCCACCAACAGGCGTAGGCTGGAAAGTTTCCAATCCAGAACCCTCCGTTCCTTGTCGGGATCTCCTTGGTTTGTTAGAAACAGTGTAATTCGAGGAGGTCTACGAGTTCCTGCTCTCTCAGCCTTTGTCTGGTCATTAGCTGCGACTCTCTTTGCCGCAGCTGAGACCTCTTCCTTCCCTTACCTCAGAACCATCAGCACCACGCAACCACCTCCCGCTGTCCGGGTCAAACGCCCTCGGGCGAATCTCGATGACCCGCCATAAGTTTAAGTAAACTTAAACCTCCCTTAACTTGTATATTCACTATCTGCCCATGCCCCAGAATTTACCTGTAAAGCTGTTTCCTTCCTCCCTTCCTAGTATGCCGACCGCGCTGAATGCTGCTGCTACGCGCTATCACTGGCATGGAGGTTCTCTGCCTCGCGGGGAGCGACCGACGCCTCACGGCGTCTGCACGCGGGACTGGGAACGGGCGACATCTGTCACCTGAACCCGTCCTTGCGGCAGTGCCCACTGATTGCTGATATTTTTAAAATAAATAAAAAATTGAAAACCTTTCTCCCCCGCCTTCTCAGTTAACTGGTTGGCGGTTGTCCATTCCTGTTTTTAGGCACCAGTCGAATGAACCAGGACTAAGTGTATCCACAGGCAGCCATTGGGCTCGACCCAGATGCTGCAGTCATGCACCGGGTGCAAAGACGGGTATCTACGGGTATCTCCTCATTCTACCCCGCTGCCGTCCCATACAATTAGTGAAAGTGAATGTGAAAGTGATGATTGTGCGTCGATGTGTAGTGTGAGGACGGGGGACGGTGAATTTTCGCTTGTGGAGGGCAAGTCTGCCAAACGCAAGCGAAAATTAGTCGCCAGCTCGCCACCGGCCGCTCCTACGCATCGGGTATCTAGTCCCGGTAACAGCGCCAGCCAACCTACTCAGCAACACTCCACATCTGTCCCCAAGAATAGCGGAGCGGGTCTACCTAGAGCATTTGCCCGGGTAGGCTGTGTCTGTTTCTGCTCTGCAGAATTTTCTTAATTTCTGCGGAAATATTGTATTTACAAAATTCTCATCATCACCATTGTCTTCAGCATCATCACCTTCATCAGATTCATTGCATCAACAGTGCAAAACAGTTTTTATTTAGCTTGTGCGGGAGTGTTTTTGTTTCCGAGTGCTGTGCGGTCTGTGTCGTGTTCAATTGTGCCTGTGGATAGTTTTCAGTGTCTGGTGATCCCTCAATCCTAGACCTGCGTAGACGTTCATTTCGACTTGTCCGAAATGGCGTCGAATACGCCCCCGAATCCTCTGCCGGCGCCGCTTGTTTCCTTAATGGAAACTTGCTCAACCGGCTTCCGTTCTACCCCACTTCCTCGCGACAGTGAAAGTGATTGTGAAAGTGATATAAGTGCGGCCGATATGTGCAGTGTTGGGTCGGGGGACGGACAGTTCTCGCTTGTGGAGGGCAAGTCTGCCAAACACAAGCGAAAACTGGCGCAAACTCCGCCGCCCGCCTCAGCTGCACATCAGTCGTCTAGTCACGGTAACAGCGGCACTCAGGGCGAGCGTCAGTATTCAACTGGTACCCAAACTGTCTTCCCCACGAATTCCACCTGTTGTAATTCCTGACAATAGGAATTACACACAATTGCTTCGTTCCTTATCCTTAGCTCTCCCTTCGGTCAAGGTCGAGGCGAGGTGCCAAGGCGCCTCGCTAAAGCTGGCGACCGCTACGATCTCAGACTTCCGCTCTGTTCAGTCATTCCTGACAGAGCGTAAGATTTCATTTCATACTTTTGCCCTCCCGTCAGAGCGAGAAATCAAGGTCGTTCTGTCGGGAATTCCTTCCTTCACAGAAACTGATGCCATCAGGCAGGAACTTGTTGCGCTCGGCTATGCGCCGACCGCGGTAAGCGTCCTGCATGTTGGCAAAGGTGATGACCGCCGACCTGTTAACAGCTTTCTGGTCAAACTTCTAAAAGTAGGCCCTTTCGAGGAGATTTATAGTCTCCAGAACCTTCTGCACCTACGGGTGCAAGTCCGAACATTTGACCCGCGGCCCGGCCCCTCGCAGTGTTTCAACTGCCAGAGGTTCGGCCACAGCAGTATCTTTTGCCATCAGCCCCCGCGTTGCGTGCGTTGTGCTGAGCATCATCGTGGCTGTGATAAGCCTACGACGGGGTACATAGCTAAATGCTGTAACTGCAAAGGAGCCCATCCGGCTAATTACCGAGGCTGCCCTAAATTTATCGCCGCCATGAAACCGCAGCGACCTCCTGTGCGCCCTGGCGCGTAGGCAGGCCGTGTAGCTGGTCCTGGCCCTAACCGGCGAGCGGCTTTCCCGCCTCTCACCGGTTCATCTGCCAAGGCCCCGGCAGCAACCCCGGTTGCTTCCGGTGCCGCTGTCTCGCCTGCAGTCGTCGCTTCGGCGCCGCCTGCAGCGGCCTCAATCCCGGCGCCTACCGGAGCGCCCCCACCTTCCTACGCGGCCATGGCCGCTAAATCAGCCCCGCCTCCAGCCCGATCGGGCAAATCCAAGCGCTCTCGTCGTCGCCGGAACTCCGCCGGCCGACCTACATCGTCACAGGTTTCACCTGTACCCTCTCCGCGGGCTCGACCCGCCCCCAGTCATCGTCCTCAACCTTCCAGCGAGCAGTCTACTACTCAGTCCACCAGCCCAGCGCCATCTGCTACCCCTGTCGAGGCCAGTCAGGCTTGTCCTCCTGAATCCCGGGAATCTTCTCGGGCTTCGGCGGATCCCCTGACTGCCTGGGCAGATAATCTTGTTGCGTCTATCAGGACTGCTCGCGACACTACCACAGTGCTTGCCCTGGTGTTCCAATCATTAGCTGCCCTCTTTCCTCTACTTCCCCTAAATGGCTAATAGCCTGAGGATCGTTGCGTGGAACGCCTTCGGGCTACTCCCCAGACGATCTGAACTGATGACTTTCGTGACGGAGTATGATGTTGATATCATACTTCTTTCCGAGACTCATCTGCCTCAGTACCACTCGTTTTCCCTTCCTGCCTATGCCTGTTATCGTCAGGATCGTCCCCTACGGCCTCGCTGTCCCCCTCGGGGGGCACAGTTGTTTTAGTCCACAGGCGGATATCCCACAGGCATTTGCCTCCTCTGGATACATCTATTATTGAAGGCTGCGCGGTGGCGGTGGACGCCGGCGGATCGGAGCTGCGCGTTGTTTCTGCGTACCTCCAGCCTGGCCGACGAACTCCGCCACCGCCCGAGGAGTGGGACGCCCTCCTCGACCACCCCCTCTCAACCATTGTAGCCGGCGACTTAAACGCCAAACACCCTTCATGGAACAGCCGCGTTGTCAACGCCTATGGAAATTCTCTGTTCCGGTTCGTCTCTGGCGACCCGGCACTTAATGTCATCGGCCCTGAAGACCCTACCTACTTCCCCTTTCACGGCCATCGGCCGGACGTTCTTGACATAGTAGTTGTCAAGAACGTTGCCCGCAACATCGAGGTCTCGTCTGTGTCGGACCTTTCGTCCGATCACAATCCCCTTGTTATAACTGTTCGAGAGCTGTCGGCGTCACCCCGACTTCCCGCTCAGATTGTTAGGAGAGTCAACTGGCGATCCTATCATGACGAGCTCTCTCGAAAGTTACCATCTATCCCGGCGGACCCAATCGTCACTCGTGACGATCTGGATCTCCGCGCCACAAATCTCCAGGAATTGGTCCAAGGTGTCATGGATCGACACACCTACGCACTCGAGGTGAATCATCGCAAATCGGCCTTACCTGCAGAAGTACTCCACGCCATCTGGCTACGGCGCCAGCTCCGCCGCAGATGGCAAAGAACCCGTGACCCAGTCGTTAAGCGACGATTTCAACAACAGTCCCTTTACGTTCAGCAGCTACTGCGGGACGTAAACTCTGATCGATGGGACTCATACCTTGAGTCTCTTGAAGTCGACCACGACTCCGTCTGGAGAGCGGTGAGTAGACTGACCCGCGAGAAGAGAACTCGCAACCCACTGGAAACCCCGAACGGGGTTGTGTCTTCATCAGAAGGCAAGGCTGAGGTCTTCGCCGACTGCATGGAGTCGCAATTTACCGTTCATCGAGGCGTTTCGGACCCTGCCCACTCGGCAGAAGTCCGGGACTTCCTATCTTGTTATTTTTCTCGCCCTCCCGCTGGCCCAGACCTCCCGTTCGACAGAGACGAACTCGTTTCGTCTGTCTGTCGACTAAACAGCCGTCGCGCCCCCGGTCCTGACCGGATCGGGGCCGCTGCATTACAATATCTCCCGGCCTCAGGCGTTGACCTCGTTCTCGAGCTGTTCAACTCTTGTCTCCGGCTACAGTACTTTCCCCGCCTGTGGAAAAATGCCAACATCGTTATGGTTCCTAAACCCCGCAAGCCGCGCATGCTTCCTGAAAGCTATCGGCCAATATCTCTCTTGCCAGTTATCTCGAAGGTGTTCGAGCGGCTCCTGCTGGCCCGCATCTCGCCGTTGTTGGATAATTTTATCCGCAACGAACAGTTCGGGTTTCGCAGAGAGCACTCGACCACGCTTCAACTAGTCCGCGTGGTAACGTAACTCTCTGACGCCACCAACAGGCGAGCGGCTACGGCCGCCGCACTGCTGGACGTGAGCAAGGCCTTCGACAAAGTCTGGCACGAAGGTCTTCTCTTCAAACTAGCTAACTCCCCCTTCCATCGTCCAAAGTGTTTTTCCTCCGGTCGTATCTCAGCGACCGAACCTTCAGGGTGAGCGTCGACGGAACCTGCTCTGCAGTTCGTCCTGTCGCCGCCGGCGTACCCCAGGGATCTGTCCTCGGCCCCGTTCTGTACCTCGTGTACACGAACGACCTGCCTGTTTTGCCCGGAGTCACGTTGTCTTTGTTCGCTGACGATGCAATGTATCATTACAGCTCTGTGTCCCCGCGTTTTGCGAGTACACAGTTGCAGCGTCAGTTGGACCAGCTTCCGGACTGGCTACGGAAATGGCGGGTGACGATCAACACGGAGAAATCCGAGGCGATCTGTTTCACTCGTAAGTCCATCTCCCGCCCCTCTCCCTTGAAGGGAGGCCTATCGCCTATAAAGAGTCGGTGAAGTATCTAGGCGTTCGGCTAGATCGTCGCCTTTGCTTCAACACCCACGTGACGGAAACCCTTGCCAAGGCTCGCGGCGTTCGAGCCAAACTTTATCCATACCTCGCGTGTCGCAGCCCCCTGGCGCTGCGCACGAAAGTTACCCTCTATCTGTTGTTTCTCCGGTCTGTCTTGACCTATGCGGCACCTGTTTGGTGGTCACTTGCCTCCGCCACCAACAGGCGTAGGCTGGAAAGTTTCCAATCCAGAACCCTCCGTTCCTTGTCGGGATCTCCTTGGTTTGTTAGAAACAGTGTAATTCGAGGAGGTCTACGAGTTCCTGCTCTCTCAGCCTTTGTCTGGTCATTAGCTGCGACTCTCTTTGCCGCAGCTGAGACCTCTTCCTTCCCTTACCTCAGGACCATCAACACCACGCAACCACCTCCCCCTGTCCGGGTCATACGCCCTCGGGCGATTCTCGATGACCCGCCATAAGTTTAAGTAAACTTAAACCTCAACTAATTTGCATATTCACTATCTGCCCATGCCCCAGAATTTACCTGCAAAGCTGTTTCCTTCCTCCCTTCCTAGTATGCCGACCGCGCTGAATGCCGCTGCTACGCGCTATCACTGGCACGGAGGCTCTCTGCCTCGCGGGGAGCGACCGACGCCTCACGGCGTCTGCACGCGGGACTGGGAACGGGCGACATCTGTCACCTGATCCCGTCCTTGCGGCAGTGTCCACTGATTGCAGAAATTTTAAAATAAATAAAAATTGAAAACCTTTCTCCCCCGCCTTCTCAGTTAACTGGTTGGCGGTTGTCCATTCCTGTTTTTAGGCACCAGTCGAATGAACCAGGACTAAGTGTATCCACAGGCAGCCATTGGGCTCGACCAAGATGCTGCAGTCATGCACCGGGTGCAAAGACGCCCCGCTACTATGATGCTACATGCTACATGCTACTCTGTCCCCAAACTAAAATTCCGCCGATTGTTATTCCAGACAATCGTAACTACAGGGAAATTCTCCGTTCCCTGCAGAATCTGCTTCCTTCGGCCAAACTCGAGGCCAGGTGCCAAGGCTCCTCGCTTCGAATTGCGGCCACAACAGTCCCGGACTTCCGATCGGTCCAACAGTTTCTTACCGATCGGAAGATCTCCTTCCATACTTTCGCGCTTCCTTCAGAGCGCGAAATTAAAGTTGTTCTTTCTGGACTTCCTTCCTGGACCGCCCCCGATACCATCAGGCAGGAGCTTGTCGCTTTAGGCTATTCGCCGACGGCGGTAAGTGTACTGCATGCTGGCAAGGGGGAAGATCGCCGTCCTGTGAATAGTTTTCTAGTGAAACTACTAAAAGTAGGCCAGTTCGATGAGGTGTATGGCCTCCAAAACTTCCTGCACCTTCGGGTGCAAGTTCGTACTTTTGACCCGCGGCCAGGCCCCTCGCAGTGTTTTAACTGTCAGAGGTTTGGCCACTCCAGCTTATTCTGTAATCACCCTCCGCGTTGCGTGCGATGTACTGAGCCTCACCGTGGGTGTGATAAGCCCAAGACGGGGTTCACGGCCATTTGCTGCCACTGCGGCGGGGACCATCCGGCTAGCTATAGAGGACGTAGGGACTTTATATCTGCCATGAAGCTGCAGCGGACTCCTGCTCGCCCTGGCGCGCAGGCAGGCCGTTTTGCAGGTCCCCTCCCTAACCGCAGAGAGGCTTTCCCACCTCTCTCCGGAGCATCATCTCAGGCCCCGGCAGCAGTTCCGGCTGCTCCCAGGGCCCCAGTTCCGCCTGCAGTCGACGTTTCGGCGCCGCCTGCAGTCCAATCTGTCCCGGCGCCTGCCGGAGCGCCCGGCCCTTCATACGCGGCTGTGGCCGCTACATCAGTCCCGCCTTCCGCTCCTCGGAGCTCCAAACCGAAGCGCACTCGTCGCCGTCAGCGACAAGTTCCACAGGCCTTGCCTGTAAAACCTCGGCGGGCCCCGCCCGCCCTCAGCCATCAACCTAAGCTCCCAACTGGGCAGACCTCACGTCCGTCCCCGAGCCCTGCGCCATCTGCACCACCGGCCGAGGCCAGCCAGGTCTGTCTTCCGGAATCTCGGGAATCTTCCCGGGCCCCGGTGGACCCCCTGACTGCCTGCGCTGAAACCTTGGTAAACAACATCAGGTCTGCTCCAGATACAACCACGGTTCTCGCCCTGGTGTTTCAGTCACTGTCCACCCTCTTTCCTCTTCTTCCTTTGAATGGCTAGGACTCTTAGGATCGCTGCGTGGAATGCCCATGGGGTAGTCCCCCGACGATCTGAACTGATGACTTTCGTCACGGAGTACGACGCTGATGTCGTCCTCCTTTGCGAGACTCATCTGGCTCGCTACCATACCTTCAACCTGCCATCTTACATCTGTTTTCGTCGGCGGATATCCCACAGGCCACTACCCCCTTTAGATACATCTCTTGTTGAAGGTTGTGCGGTGGCGATAGACGCTGGCGGATCGGAGTTGCGCGTTGTTGCGGCATATCTCCGGCCCGGCCTGCGGCTACCTCCACCGCCCGAGGAGTGGGACGCTCTCCTCGATCATCCCCTACCAACCATTGTAGCCGGCGACTTAAATGCCAAGCATCCCTCCTGGAAAAGCAGAGTAGCCAACGCCTACGGAAAATCTCTGTATCGGTTCGTCTCTGGCGACCCGGTACTTCAAGTCATCGGCCCAGAAGACCATACTCACTTCCCCTTTTCCGGTCATCGACCGGACGTCCTTGACATTGTTATAGCGAAGGACGTGACCCATCACATCCAGGTCTCGTCAGTGTCGGATCTCTCATCCGATCACAATCCCCTTTTCATAACTGCCCGTGAGCTGTCGGCCTCACCCTGACCTCCCGCTCAGATTGTTAGGAGAGTCAACTGGCGCTCCTACCATGATGAGCTCTCACGGCGGTTACCATCACTCCCCGCGGACCCGATCGTCACTTGTGACGATTTGGATCTCCGAGCCACTCATCTTCAGGAGTTGGTCCAAGGTGTCATGGATCGACACACATATGCTCTCGAGGTGAATCATCGTAAATCGGCCTTACCTGCGGAATAGTACTCCACGCCATCTGGCTACGGCGCAATCTCCGCCGCAGATGGCAAAGAACCCGTGATCCCGGCGTCAAAAGGCGCTTTCAGGCCCAGTCTCTTTACGTCCAGCAGCTACTGCGGGACGTAAACTCTGATCGATGTGACTCATACCTTGAGTCTCTTGAAGTCGACCACGCCTCCGTCTGGAGAGCGGCGAGTAGACTGACCCGCGAGAAGAGAACTCGCAACCCGCTTGAAACTCCGAACGGGGTTGTATCTTCGTCGGAAGGCAAGGCTGAGGTCTTCGCCGACTGCATGGAGGTGCAATTTACTGTTCACCAAGGCGTCTCGGACCCTGCCCACTCGGCAGAAGTCCGTGACTTCCTATCTGGACATTTTTCACGCCCTCCCGAAGTCCCAACCCTCCCGTTCGACAGGGATGAACTAGTTTCATCTATCTGCCGACTAAATCGCCGTCGCGCCCCCGGTCCTGAACGGATCGGAGCCGCTGCTCTACAAAATCTCCCGGCCTCAGGCGTTGACCTAGTTCTTGAGCTGTTTAACTCCTGTCTCCGGCTACAGTACTTTCCCCGCCTGTGGATATCAGCCAACATCATAATGATTCCGAAGCCTCGCAAACCGCGCATGCTTCCTGAAAGCTATCGACCAATCTCTCTCTTGCCAGTCATCTCGAAGGTGTTCGAGCGTCTCCTGCTGGCTCGCATCTCGCCGCTGCTAGATGGTTTCATCCGCAGCGAATAGTTCGGGTTTCGCAGAGAGCACTCGACCACGCTTCAATTGGTCCGCGTTGTTACGCACTTGTCAGACGCCACCAATAGGCGAGCGGCTACGGCCGCCGTACTGTTGGACGTGAGCAAGGCCTTCGATAAAGTCTGGCACGAAGGTCTTCTCTTCAAACTTGCCAATTCCCCTCTACCATCGACCATAGTGTTTTTCCGCCGGTCGTATCTCAGCGACCGAACCTTCAGGGTGAGCGTCGACGGGTCCTGTTTTACAGTTCGACCCGTCGCCGCCGGCGTACCTCAGGGATCTGTCCTCGGCCCCGTTCTGTATCTTGTGTACACGAACGACCTGCCTGTCTTGCCCGGAGTCACGTTGTCTTTGTTCGCTGACGATGCTATGTATCACTTCAGCTCCCTGTCCCCGCGATTTGCGAGTACAAAGCTGCAGCGTCAGTTGAACCAGCTTCCGGACTGGCTACGGAAATGGCGGGTGACGATCAACACGGAGAAATCCGAGGCGATCTGCTTCACCCGTAAGTCCATCTCCCGATGCCAGCCCCTCTCTCTAGCAGGGAGGCCCATCACCTACAAAGAATCGGTGAAGTATTCGTAGTCGTCAGGCCAAGAACACGGGCCAGCCAATACCTGCCACTGGACCCAAGCCTGCCCGCCAAAAGCAAGAGCGACCACCCGCTCCAGAAACTGCCCCCAAGGCTTCCACCGCCTCGCCCCGCCTTATCTATGCTGCTGCCGCCAACCGTTCTCCCCAATTATCTACCAATGTTCTCGCCGTTGTCTCCGACTTTCTGGCAAGTTACGACTTGCAGAAAGTAGCCCAAATTTTCAGCAAAATCAATGAACGCTTGGCAACAGCCTCGCCCCAAGACAAATTCCTCCTCGTAGTGGAAGCCTGCCGTACTGTTGGTCTGTTATGAACGGACAACCACGGCAATCCCTCAAGGGAGACCTCGAGCTCGTGGCGTGGAACGCCAACGGTCTCGTTTCCCGGCACTTACAGTTCGTTGCCCGTCACAAGCCCGATGTGCTTCTTCTTGGTGAGACGCACCTGACACCGCATCGTCGATTCCGACTACCCAACTACGTGTGCTACCAGGACGACCGGTCGGATCGCGCAGGAGGGGGCACCGCCATCGCGGAGAAGGCGAGTCTTCGCCATTGCCGCGTTGTTCTGCCTCAGTGGCGGAACCTCGAGTGCCCCGCGGTTGAGCTCCATGGTGCTCTCAGCGGTCTACTCGTGGTTTCGGCAGACAAGCCTCCATAAACGGAGCTCCTAACGAACGATCTGGAGGCCGTCTTTGGCGCACAAAGAAGGGTAGTCCTGGCAGGCGGCCTGAACTGTAAGCACCCTGATTGTGGGAGCCGCTTGGTGAAACCAAACGAGGCCCGCTTACGCAGGTATGCTGATGCGCCTCGGGTCACAGTCAAGGGTACTACCGGGCCTACATACTATCCCTCGAGGGCTAACACCCGCCCTGATATAATGGACATTGCCGCGGTCAGGGACGTTTATTGCCCGGTCCACGTCTCCGTAATTTCGGAACTGTCCTCGGACCATTGCCCCATCAGTGTGCATATAGCTACCCAGCACTCTACCGTCCGCGACGAGCGGCGGGTAATCGAGTGGGAACGCTTTGGCCCGGCGTGCAGTCGCCGCCTACCTGAGCAAATACCACTCGACACTACCCAGAATGTCGACGAGGCAGTTGCCTTATTCGACACAGCCGTAGTCTCGGCGGCAGACGTTGCCTCCCGGATGAAGCCGGGGCTCACGTCCGACTATCAGCGCATCACCGAAGAGGTGTCTCAGCTCGCTTGCGAGAGGAATCACCTGCGGAGACGCTGGCAGTGGACTCGTGACCCGGCTGACAAGGCTGCGTTTAACAGAGCGTCCGGCAAGTTGCGTCATGACATGCTGGCGTTCCGTAGACGTAACAGAGAGCTAGCTGTAACACAGATGGATGACCCTGCCGAGAACCGTGATGTCTGGCGGATTCCCAGTGCCCTAACGGGAAAGCGTAAACATGCGCGTCTCCCCGCATTGGTCGGACCCGGCGGTCAAACCCTTGGACGCCCCCTCGAGAAGGCAGAGTTCTTGGCTGACAGTTTAGAGAGACAGTTCGCTTCTAACCCATCCAAGTACCCGGCCTTCACTGAGCAAATCTGCCGCGAGGTAGAGCACTTTCTATCGGCCGGTATCACATTCCAGCCGGAGCCCATCTCCCAGGGGGAGGTCTCTGAGAGGATTGTACAGCTCAAGCCCCGGAAGGCGCCAGGCCCAGACGGAGTCATGAATTCCGCACTCCATCGCCTTCCGGAGCAAGGAATAGAGTTCCTCTCTGATCTGTTCCATATATTGTCTCAGACTGGCCTACTTTCCGGTGAAATGGAAGACGGCTACAGTAACAGTGATACCCAAGCCGGGAAAGAATTCTTCTCGCGTGGAAAACATCAGACCCATCAGCCTCTTGTCCGCGACGTCCAAGGTTTTCGAGCGATTGATCCAGCGTAGGATCCGCGACTACGTACAAAGACTGGACGTGCTGATCCCCGAACAGTTAGGCTTTCGTGAGCTGCACTCCTCGACTCATCAGCTGATGAGCGTCGTGGAATGCATTCGCGAGGCTGGCTGCCAGGGCAAACAGACGACTGCGATTTTCCTAGACGTAGAGAAAGCCTTTGACCGCGTGTGGCACAAGGGTGTCCTTTACAAGCTAACGGAAGTCCTTCTCCCAGATTGCTACTTTCACTTGATCCTCAGCTTTCTGCGAGACCGTAGCTTCCGAGTGAGAGTAGACCACGCTCTCTCTTCGGAGAGGCGTATTACCGCCGGTGTCCCTCAGTGAAGTGTACTTGGGCCTCTCCAGTTCTCGCTGTTTGTCAACGACACGCACCGAGTTACTGGAGTTAAGTTGTCGCTGTTCGCGGACGACACTGCGGCTTTTGCTTCAGAGCCGAACGCGAGTTATTCGGCAATCAAGCTCCAGCGCCAACTCGACGCGTATGTCGGGTGGACCGATGACTGGAGAGTTGCCGTTAACGCTTCCAAGAGCGCCGCGGTAATATTCTCGCGTAAACGAAAGCGGCCTCGGCCGCTTAAATTAGGCCCCGTCGAGGTACCCTGGACCAACAGCGTCAAGTAGCTCGGGCTCCACGTGGACTCCCGACTCACCTGGCGAACCCATACACAATATATCCATCAACGCGCTTCGGCGCAACTCAGTAGACTCTGGCCCGTGCTATCTAATCCGGCAATGACCCCCCGGCTAGGTAAGTTCATAGTCAACTCGTACGTGTTGCCCGTGATTACCTACGCCTGTCCTGTTTGGGGATACCTGGCTCGTGGTCATAGAACAGCGCTGCAGCGCGTAATCGACCGGGGACTGAAGCTTGCGTGTAAAGTCTCCCGGAGGTACTCTTCACGTCTTTTGAGGAGAGGACTCGGTGTCCGCTCTTTTGATGGCACCGTGAGAAGCCTGGCGCGTAGATTCTATGTTCGTTCCAACAGAGTGACCCACAATTCCCTCATTGCCGGACTTGGTAAATACACCCCGCAACCAGGTGAGTCCTGGAAGCGACCTCGTTTGTTAGTCCCGGTGGTATAATCCACCAATCTTAGGTCGCTTCAGACCCCCCATAAATAGAAAAATAACATAAAAAGAACTCAAATAGACCCAGTGGCAGGAGTCATTTCTGAGACTCGGGACACTGCACTACTCGCGACCCCCAGTCGTGTTATGGTTAAATGAAAATGAAAATGTGGAGAAAGAAATGGACGATATTGAAGCAGTATTAAATAATAATGAGGATCATGGAATGAATCCGAGGAGGATCAAGAAAGAAAATTTTCTCACACCCCTGGGAAAGACGCTCTAGACATAGCACTTCGATGTACTAAATCTGAAACAGTGGAGAGATTATGCAACTAACAGACGTCAGAGTAACATAAAACAAAAAAGAAAATAACCGACTTTTTCTCGGTAATCCTAGGGTTTTAAACTATTTAAGTGTACAGTGTGCGTTAAAGTGTTTGGTTTACGTACGTTAACACGTTTCGTGTTACAACTTTAATTCTCTGCCTTCATCGTTTACTTAACACCGAACATATACGTTTCTTTATAAATTAGGACCGACACTAACCAAAAGAAAACAAATCGTAATTTCTTTCTTGTTTTCATAATTAACGTAAGTCATTCATGTACACTACTATATGTACATTGTTCACTGTTCTATTTACTGTGCTCACAGATAATTAAAGCACTTATAATTAAACCATTTATCTAATTTTATCGTACGCATTTCATTTATAGATACAGCACAAAGTGGGTTGTTTGTACATGTACTTCAAATATAAGCTATTCAATTCTTTGTTGTCGACGGTCATAAATGAGCTACCGTTCTGTTAACCGACGTTTCCATTATCCGACCGTTACACGGTCCCACCCAAGCCGGAGAAGAGAGAGGCCACTCTAATATAAAATATACTTCGTCCAAAGTAGTGAACGTGCTCCGCAGCTCAGGGAGCACATTCATACACATACCTCGACACTTTGGTACTCGCGGCTTCCAGTTTCCATTGACACAGTAAATGTGGGCGCTCTCGTTCCCGTCGTCCAGCTGGTACCCTCTGTGACACGTGTACAGCAGCACCCAGTTCTCTGGAACCTCAGCGCCTGGCAGCGCCGCACAGTGGGTACTGCAAGCCGGTGGCGGGTTACTGCCGTCCTGAGGAGGTTCACAGCTGTCGTTGTACCGACAAATCGGCGGGTAGTAACTGCCGTACTGAGGATACTGAGGAAGCACACACCTACTCGACGTAACGAAATAAACATTCGGTATTAATACGAATCTTTACACAAGAAGTCGATTGCAGGCTGTTGTTATTGTAATTACTAATATTACATACTATACTATTGCCAACATTAACAATTGTTTCCGAAACAAAAATAAACACAACTTTCGGACTTCCAAAAGTCTGAAGGCAAATTAAAACTCTAAGAGCGATAAAGTTGTTCGGGCTATTACGCCGTGTCCTAATGTTTCCATTACCAAAAACATTAGATGTTTCAGCCGCACTCACGGCGCGACCTAACCTGTTAATCATAACACTCAAGACAAAGAGTTTAATAAACCATTCCCAATGCAAAATTCTTATTCTACACAAGGTCCAGTTATTCTGAAAGTTTATGTTCTATCAAACTATTCTTATTCTAACAAAGTATATTAGTGCTTATGTAAATTGGTTCCGAAATGTTGAAACACTACGCTAAAAATAATATGCGACGTTACTTACGATTTTTTAGCTGTCAATCCTGTCGAGGTATTCCTGTAGAGGGGTGGTTCCGCTGGAGGCGCTGCAGGACGTGAGGGTTTCGTCCTGTTCACCGACGATCCCGTTTGAAACCACATAATAACAGGTGGAGCAGTATAACTGGGGTCTACTTCTTGGAAATATGTTGGTACCGTTGTGGTCCTGTTCCTATCAGACACTGCAGTTGAAATGGGGTCTACTCCGTAATATGACGGGACCGTTGTGGTTCTTTTGCTAGCAGACGGTACAGCGGAAACGGGGTCTACTTGGTAGTATGACGGTTCCTTTGTGGTCCTTTTGCTAGCAGACACTGCAGTTGAAATGGGGTCTACTCCGTAATATGACGGGACCGTTGTGGTTCTTTTGCTAGCAGACGGTACAGCGGAAACGGGGTCTACTTGGTAGTATGACGGTTCCTTTGTGGTCCTTTTGCTAGCAGACACTGCAGTTGAAATGGGGTCTACTCCGTAATATGACGGGACCGTTGTGGTTCTTTTGCTAGCAGATGCTACACTTGAAATGGGGTCTACTCGGTAGTATTCTGGTTCCGTTGTGGTCCTGTTGTTAGCAGACACTGCAGTGAAAATGGGGTCTACTTGGTAGTATGATGGTTCCGTTGTGGTTTTTTTGCTAACAGACTCTACAGTTGAAATGGGGTCTACTCGGTAATATGACGGTTCCGTTGTGGTCTTGTTGCTAGCAGACACTGCAGTGGAAGTGGGGTCAGTTCGATAGTATGGTGGTTCTGTTGTGGTTCTGTTGCTATCAGACACAGCAGTGGTAATAGGATCCTCCCGATAGTACGTTGGTTCCACTGTGGTACTGTTGCTAGTAGATACTGCATTACTCCTGGGATCCGCCCTGTAGTAGGATTGTTCCGATAGAACTGCATTGCTGTAAACATTAGCACAAAGTACATTTCAGACTGTAATATTACATTTTAATCTAAGGGGTGTCCAGAGACAACTGATACAGTGTGTGGGGGGTAGGTGAGTGGAAAAGAGCTTCGTTTGCGTGATGTACCGTATGTTCGGGTCAAGGTCGAATCAATGTAACCCTGTCTGCCCATTGGTGGGCCAAAGCAATAATATGGCTGAGGCAAGCGGACCTCAGTCAGTAACTACGCCACATCTACAAGTAAACACGCGTAACAACCGTCCTCCTCGTCCTGCACGTGGTTACTTCTGACTGTGTGTGGTGTGAACTGTGTCAGAGTCAAAGGTTATACTCGAACATACTATGGTTCCAAAGTTTGAGGGAAAATACTGGTGATATAATACATCTTGACAACTTTCTATTTCTCAATTATATTCATTAAATTTGTTACAGACATTAAAACAATTTTTTTTTTATAGTATTGTTACTCTAAGGGAATAGATAAAATCGCGTCGTCGAGTGTTTACGTGACTCTTTCCACATATATTTATGCGGCAGGAGTACGTCTTGATCTAGGTTAGTGGTTACCAAAGTGGGATCCGCCATAATGTTTCAGGTGGTCTCCAAACACTTTTAAGAAAAAAACGAATATACCGTATTTTTCTCTGATTTTTATGCTCTGAAAGCTAAATCTTAATTTTACAATCTTTAAACAATTTTTTTAAGGATCCTTTATTTTTTTTTGGTTCAGACTAATTGTAATTGTGAAAGTAATTTCAAACTAATGGCTTTACTAATGCCGTGTTGCAGATCTGTTTGTCAGCCGAACTGACTAGACCTCTCTCTTACAGTGCAAGAAGAAGATTCATTGGCAGAACTTTCAACTGACAGTTCATTGAAATTACAGCTTTCGCAATTACAGCTAGCTAACCATATAACCATATTCTGGTTTTATGTAATGACTGACTATACTTAACTCGGAAAAAGAGCTTTGAAGTGTTTAAATTTATTTTCCTCTACTTATTTGTGTGAAAAAGCATCCTCCCTGCTCACGTACTTAAAGTCAAAGTTAAGAAATAAACTTTATGTCGGAGTTACTGAATACTCAAATTATCAGACATTCAGCCCAATATTACAGAGCTATTTGTGCAAAATCAGCTTGATTTTCCACATTAAACTATGTTTGAAATCATTAACATTATAATTTTGCAAATTTAGAAAATTTTGATTTTAATACATTTTAAATGATATATAATAGTTTCTATCATATTTAGTGTTTGCTTTAGTTTCATAACTCAGACGGGGGTGGTTAATTTTTAAATTATTTGGTGGGTGGGGTCAGCGGAGTGAAAAGTTGGGGAACCACTGCTCTAAGTCATTCGAGACGTTACTCAACCGGCATCCAGGCCCGCTATGTCACTACAGTCCAGGGCGGCCGTCGTATAAATACTGGTTTACGAGGCGGCGCAGTTCAGTTACACCTGGCGGTATTACAACTGTGGATCGAATTGATTGATGAGGTTTAGTGGAAAGTGATTATTATTTTTATTATTTCAAAGCTGTAACAAGTTGACGTTTACTGTCGTGTGTTGGGCAATTATTGCTTTGAATTATTTTATTACAGTGCCTTTGTACTAACTGTTATTTGTGCCTAATTAAAGTTTGTAGAGTCAGACGATGTAAATTAAACTCTTGTGTCTCGATGCGCAGTAGACGAACACTTTGTTGCGAGGCTAACAAAATTTTCAGTCATTTCGCACATGCGCACAACAGTGTGGTACAGTGTTTCATAGTGCGAACATCGGCTGCAACAAGACTGATGAGAACAATGGAACCATGTGTGTGACAGAGACAGAGGTAGTACATGACTGAGACGGTGTACTGTTATCGCGTTGTCTCCCCTGTCCCCTCCCCAGACAAGTCAGCTATACTTGTTAGTGGGGGTAATTCATGCATTGGGTCGCCGCAGATGTCTGTTCAAGAAACACTGTCGGGCCTATAATTAGTTATTTCAAATTGGTGTCAGTTATTCTCTTTCCACTGAACTACACAACTATCCGTGACATCGTCATGACAGTATTTATACGTACGCGCTAAAACGAGAATCATAAATATGTCACCTCAAACAAGCACATTTTTGTTGAATGAATTTAGGCCTATGGTGTAATTTTCCTATGGTTCCCGATTTCAGGATATTCTATTCTACATGTTACAGTTATTTTTATGGCTAATGATAGATTAACTGTAGTTTCAGTACGTTTATGTATATATATATTGCAAGGTAACAGGTTATAGCCCAGACCAGACTTGCAGAAAAGAATGCACAATTAGTGAAATTCTGTACATTTATTGTCCTTTCTTTTACACAATTTATATTAAAATGTTCTTTCGTTATTTGACACACAATTAATTTATTTTAGTTCAAAATCTGCTTTGAAAATATCTTTAAATAAATGTTCTCTTTATTTAAACAGTGCTGTAAATTTTTAACTGTTGTAGCATGACAGATAAGCCCATAAAAATGAATGGTAAAATGATCATAGAAATAAAATAATAACATTGTTAAATTCGAAGAAAGCAAATTAATATAAAGAATTAATTAAGAACCACCGTGGAATACAATAATTGATTAAAATAAAAGTTCATGTAAAATAAATGTTACAAGGAGTGATGAATCATCAAAACCAATTTAAAAACTAAATATGAGAAAACAGGTAATACCCAGGTAGGATAGGAGTAGGTAAGGAAGAAACCCAGAAAATGACTAAACCCACAACAAGAAAAGAAAATATGTTATAAGAAACAAGAAGAACAGAAGGGACCAATGAAGAAACATCCACAAGAAGATGAAGGAAATAATTTTATAAGAAACCAGAAGAAGAGGAGGAATCAATGTAGAAACAAGAACAAGACAGCACCCACAAGAAGAAGGAGTGCTCTTATAAAAAAAAAACCCAAACCCCAAAATAAATATAATAATAACAAATAAAAGTATAACAAGATATCAAAGGTAAAAACCACGTGTACAATAGATGTAAACCAAAAAGTGTATAGAGTAAGAATTGAAAGTCAACCAATGTGAGATAATAATATAACACCAAAAAACAAATCTTCATTATAATCTATAAATATATTTCTTGATTCTAGTAAAACTATATAACTATTTAGAATTAAAATCAAGGAATAAATAGAGAATCAGTGCAAGTTTTAGTGTTATGGAAAATAATCCTTATGTTTCAATGTTGATGTTCACAAACTGAGTAGACGATGAAATACTACAACTTTAAAGTGATTTAATTTGTGTTCATGAATAATGTAAATAGAATATTATCATGACCTATAATACATGTGTTTTTTGTAGATAACTGCCACTCTTGTTAAAATAACATATAAATGTAATAAAAAGAGAATTTTTATAAAAAGAATATCTTATGAATAAGATAAAAAAGAGCATGCCAATATAAAAGTGAAGTGACAAGGTATCATTACCCCAAAACACCAAAAAACTGATATCCAAACCTAGTTTAAGAAATATAATATAAGATTATAATAATTATGTTTGTTTGTATAGAATAAGATGTTAGAAATAATTAAGTTTAAAATTCAGAATCTAACCTTCATTATTTATAATATTTCTAATGTATTTTTTATTAATCAGTAAGTATAAAATGTCTGAGTTGAAAAGACAAATGTTAATTTGACTTATATGTTATGTATTAATGGTATGAACCATATACTAATTCTTATTTTTGTTTACAATAAGGAAATGTTAATTTGATTTATATGTTATGCACTAATGGTATGAACCATATACTAATTGTTATTTTTGTTTACAATAAGGAAATGTTAATTTGATTTATATGTTATGTATTAATGGTATGAAGCATATACTAATTGTTATTTTTGTTTACAATAAGGATATGTTAATTTGATTTATATGTTATGTAGTAATGGTATGAACCATATACTAATTGTTATTTTTGTTTACAATAAGAAAATGTTAATTTGATTTATATGTTATGCATTAATAGTATGAACAATATACTAATTGTTAACTTGTTTAAATAAGAAAATATCAATTTATGTCACAATAGCAATGAAAGTCAGAGAGGGTATAAATCAATATGTATTGTATAAAAAACTTTGTATGTAAAAACTATTAGAAATCTAGGGCAAATGTTAAAAACTAAAAACAGCATCAAATTTGATTATATAGGTATAGGAATACAATTAAACTGGAGGAATTTACATAAGGTATATCAGTAATAAAGTCATGTAATTAGAAATATGAGTAAGGAAGATTTTGTAAAATTATATCCAGAATTATTGTTAAAAATGAAAATGTAAAAACTCAAAATTCAGAGAGGGGAGTCATATATTACTGTATAATATTTTAAAACATAACCGATTAATCTAATTGCAAGAAATTAAGGGAAGGTAAACCTTTTATTACAATCAGAAATTTAATATAATCATTAATATAACTTATAATATGGCTTCATTTGAAAGACAAAGACAGGAAGTGTTCTTTAAAAACTTACCATTACAAAATGAAGTAAGAAATACCATTTTAGATCAAAAACTTAATAAAACTACATTATTTGATATCAAATTACGCAGAATGAACTGACGAAGAAGATTAAGTAGTTACTAGCTAATAAATTTGAATAATAACAAAAATATAATCAGTTATGTAATGTAACTTTCTCACATGCACAGGATGCAAATAAAATTGGAACAATGCATTGAATAATATTGGTTTGGCTAAGACTTTGGCCAAAGACTGATGAAGGAAATTAGTTGATTATTGAACGTTGAATGATACACTTGATACGTGTATTTGCAAACTTTAACCTAGTTGCTGCTACCGTAATGGCCAACGTTTTCGAAGCCAAAAGTGACAAACGAGAGTTTCGACAAAAAACATTTTTTAAACGGAGACCGAGGTAAATAAATACCTACAGACATTCAACTAACACTACACAGAACAGAACACCAGTGAATACAACATTTGAAACCATTAAAACAGTAATAACACTTAACCATAAAAGTGCTAATATCCGCCTAACCGACAAAAGTGAATTTGACTTAATCCAACACTATTTTCCCGAGTGCAACACCAAAACTGAACCAGAGACACTCCACCAACACAATAAGGAAGAATTGCAGCCACAAGGACGAACATTCAGAGGGAAAGCACCTTTATTTGAACTTTAAATCAGCGAGGTGAGACCGTCTTCCAACTATACACGAAAAGCAGCCATCATTGATTACCCACAATACAACTCAACACTGCCTTTACAACGGAATGGTTTGAAAACTGCTCCCTTACCATTATATATTAAATATTATATCTGTATTTTTAATCTTTAAGGTGATATATTTGTAATGTTATACTTGATAAACTTAACCCTTATTTCTCTGACTTTGCCTAAAATAACTGCAAAAAGAATCCTATTATAAATAATTGTACGATTTAACGACACCCTGAGAATCGATTGACATGTCGATAAAGAGTCAAAAGATATTGAATGGTTAATAAAATTTCTTATATATTTCATAATTACACAGTTTCTCATTCGTAAAATATAAATAACATAATAATTAATTTTAATAGAAGTAACTACCAGAATCTCACCACGAAAAAGGAAGATAACCTCCAAATAAGAAAAATAAACAAATCGATTGTTCTTGGAGACAATTCTATCAAGTGGCAAGAGAATTTAAAAATACCGAAAAGTCATTAAAACAATTAAAACAAGAAATAAACGATTCAGAACACAGCAGAACATAATTAATTAATTGATTTTAATTAATTATATAATAAAAAAAAAATTTTTTTATCAACTATGACGTGTCGGCTACGTCATAATCCAGGGAACCTGTGATAATTGACGCTAGCCAATTATACAGGCTGCCTACGTTGTAACAAACTGAAACTCAAAACACAAGACTAACAAAATTACAATTATTCTAATTATAGGAAAAAAGGGGAGGGATTTAACTGATGTATGCACTCACTTTAGTATGTAACAAAGATAACATCCCTTTTATTCACATAGTATACGTAACACATTACAAATAAAGATATTATTTACTCTGAGATTGTAAGGGGGTTTTCTATCTAAAATAAAATGATCAATTAGGTAATGAGTTTACCTCGGATTCGAGTCTTTCTTTTTCTTGTTAAGAATTTTCAAATTTACCGTACTTGATTATATGAGTACATTATTCCTTAAGTACCATTTGATGAATGGTTTTATTTAGTTAGCAACTTTTGAAGTTACATAACGAAACTTAAGTTACAACGTATGATTACAAGAATTGGTGGTTACACCAGTTTAAATCTTAGAGCTTATTGATTGTCTTTTGAAAGACTTTTTCATCTTTAATTACTTATATTTTAAAATATGTATAACTCACGGAAGACGAGCTCCCGCGTCACCTCTTATATTATGGTTAACTGTCCGTGTCTTGGCGAGTGATTATTCCGTACTCTTGTAGTCGAGGATTGTCCTAGCGGTAGTCTGTCCAGTAACGATGAAATGGATGTGATGGTGCCAGCTAACGTGAAGTCGTCAGGCTTCTCGGCGATAGAGTAAAGGCAGTATAGTTCGAAATCGTCACTTTTCACTGTTATTCACATCACCTGTTTAATTGCACCGTCGTGTTGGAGTTTACGTATTGTTTGTACATTATGTTGGAATTTCTTTTAACTTGAACAATACTTGACTGGTTATTTAAGTTACAGGAGATGTCAGCTCTTACACACGTTTTTTTTTTTCTTACATGTTTGTTTCACAAAAATTTACTCACTACATTTTCGTTATTTATGTCTAGCTGTCCACACTTTTAGTGGAATATAACACTTAAATTAAAATACACACAAAATAACATTTTGTGAAGAGCCCCAGCGTGGAGCTGTTTACAGTTAGAAAGCTGCATCGTTAATCCCTAGTTGTTACAACAGGAAAGTTGCAAAGACGCGGAGCGAATAATCCGCCACAATATAGTTCCTTTTTTTATTTAATACTACAGTCTTATAGTTAGACAAAACAAACAATCAAGATTGTCCTCGTATACTGAAATTATTACACCTTTTACTAGTGACTTTAAATTATTAATTCTTTATATTATGGTTTACACGTATTTCTTATTTAATGCCGGCTCGGTATACAAGTTGAATCCGGAATTCACAGGTCATAGCATGATAAGTTTAATAAAGGGTTAACAGTTTTATTCTTTAACTTTTGCTTCCACAACTTTAATTAATTAATACTAGTTAAATTTTTTCATTTAAGTCTCATCACTACCATGAGTTAATCCAGGGGTAATTGGTTTAATAGTGCGATTTAATGTTTTTTAACTAACTTCCCATTTTTTGATTTCTATTATTAAATATTTTATTTTTTTTTTACAATTTAAATCGTCACATACCCATAATTGGGGTCCGTTATCCGATACTAGATGTACAGGGGTACCGTAATCTTTAAATAATCTCTCCTGTAATATCTTTACAGTGGTCGTCGCTAACGCTCGCCGCATGGGATACATCCAAACAAATTTGGTGAACGAATCTACACATATGAGTAGCATCGTATTACCTGATTTAGGTCGAGGGTAGGGACCTGAAAAGTCTAAATAAAGTTTAGAGAATGGGGTAGTAGGGATTTCTGAAATTAATTGGCTTATTTGACTGTTTCTTGCAGGTTTGCTGAGCGCGCATAACTTACACTTTTGACGAAGCTAGCTATTTCGCTGTTCATATTGTTCCAATGATATTCCTTACGAATGGGATGTATTGTTTTATTTATTCCCATATGGGCTCCAATGGTAGATGAATGGAAGTATTCCATCAGCATGGGCTTAATTACATCAGGGGCGATTATCCTTAATTCCTTTCCATTCGCTATTCTGTGGCATAGTATTCTTTTACTTAATATGTATTTCTCTGAATTAATTCCTTGCTCAAGTTGTTCTATAATCGGTTTCAGAAGAGAGTCTTGTTGTTGATATTAAGCGATGTTGGTAAACGCAAGGGGGAATTCGGTAATTACTGTGTTAACAACGGGTGTTTCCAGGCTCTCCTTGCTTTCGAGAGTATTAGTGGGCGACTGGAACATACGGGACAGGTTATCAGCGACTACATTTTGTGTACCTTTAATATGTTGTACTTTGAATTTGTAACAGTTTAACCTCAATACCCATCTTCCAATACGTCCTAACTGTTTAGGGTGATTCAGTAACCAAGATAATGCTTGATTATCAGTTTCCAAAAGGAACTCTTTATGTTCTAGAAAGGGTTTAAACTTTTCAAAACCAAATACAATGGCTAAACATTCTAATTCATATGCGGAATATTTCTTTTCTTGGTCATTCAAGGTGCGTGAAGCATAACTAATCGGTAGCCTACGGTTTTCTATTTCTTGATAGATTACTGCGCCTAAAGCTACACTTGAACTGTCGGTCTGAACTACGAAAGGTTTCGTAAAATCTGCTAGTTGCAATACTGGGAGTGATATGATGCTTTCTTTTAGTTGTTTTGTTCGAACGCAGTTTGGTGTTGTGGAGTACATTCAAATTTCGCTCCCTTCTTTCTTAAGGCATTCAGAGGTGCGGCTATTTCGGCTAGATGGGGAATATACTTGTGGAAATAGTTTACCATTCCCAAAAATCGGGCTATTCCTTTTGCATCTCGCGGGGGCAAAAATTCTCTGATCGCACGGGTTCGTTCGGGGTCTATGCTAACCTTTCCGTTGGCCTTCACGATGTGACCTAAAAATGAAAATTGTGGGACTGCAAAATTTACCTTTTTGGGATTAACTGTTAATCCTGCTTTTTGTAATCGAGATAACACTTCACGTAGATGTTTAAGATGTTGTTCCATCGATTCGCTATAGATTACGATGTCGTCCAGGTAGTGATACACATATCTAAATTTACTATCATGAAATATTCTCTCTAATAGTCTACTACATACGGAACTTCCTTGTGATATTCCAAAGGGTACTCTAGTAAATTGGTACAGGTTGAAAGGAACAGCAAACGCGGTTAGACGTTTGGATTCCTCTGAAAGGGGTATTTGGTGAAATGCTTGATTTAGATCCATTATCGTAAAAACTTTCGCTCTTGTGAAGTAATGAAAAGCACTGTGGATGTCTGGAAGCGGGATAGATTCAAATTGTATTCGTTTATTTAATTGCCGGTAGTCCACAACTAGTCTATGTTTGTCATGACCTTTAGGTACTAAAAAAGAGGGTGATGAATACGGAGACGTAGAGGGTTCGATGACTCCTTGTTCTAAACAACTTGTTGATATGGTTCCTCATCACTTCTATTTTGGGCGGCGATAACTTGTACGGGGGTAGGCGTATTACTTTGTGATCGTTCAGATTGATCTTATATTCTATTAGGTTCGTAAGTCCTAGCTTAGGGGTAAGAACGGTGGAAAACTCTTTTATTAATTTCTGCATTCTCAGCCTATCTCTATTTTCTAGATGAGATAAATCAGACTCATGGTGTACTATGTGTGCAGTCGATGATCTAGTACTTTCTTGTTCGTCAGTTGTACAATCAAAATTATACTTCCGTGTACGGTCGAATCTAAAATAATATTTCATCGCGTGGATGTCAAGAATTATTCACGTTTTACTGATGAAGTCAGCTCCCAATATTAGGTCGGGTCCTATATCATCACATACTAACATTGTAAAAAACCACGTTAGATTCTTAATTTTTACTTCCATATTCCTTAAGGAATGGAAGTATGGTGATGGCAAAAAAAATCGTGTTCGAGATTATTGCAGATTCTGATTCTACTACACTCAAAACATGAAAAAAAGTCGTTTTCCGAAAAGTGTCTGTGTGTGTGTCTGTCTGTCTGTCTGTCTGTCTGTCTGTCTGTCTGTGTGTGTGTGTGTCTGTCTGTCTGTAGATTTTTTTTCTATGGCAAACGATAACTGCCGCAAATTCAAACAGAATCAAATAATTTTTTGCATGCAGCCCGGATTTGCAGAGTTCTCGCGATCTATTGTTTTTGGTGAAGATCGGTTGAGGGAAAGGGGTAGTTTACCTGCAACGGTTTTTTTTTTAGCAAGGGTAATTTTGTTTGTTTGGCAAACGATAACAGCCGCAAATTCAAACAGAATCAAATAATGTTTCGCATACAGCCCTGAATTGTAGAGTTCTCAAGATCTGTTGATTTTGGTGAAGATCGGTTAAGGTAAAGGGGTAGTTTACCTGTAACGTTTTATATTTTAACAAGGGTATTTCCTATGGCAAACGATAACAGCCGCAAATTCAAACAGAATCAAAAGATTATTTGCATACAACCCTAAATTGTAGAGTTCTCAAGACCAATTGTTTTTGGTGAAGTTCGGTTGAGGGAAAGGGGTAGTTTACCAGCAACGTTTTTTTAACAAGGGTATTTTTTATGGCAAACGATAACAGCCGCAAATTCAAACAGAATCAAATAATGTTTTGCATACAGCCCTGATTTGTAGAGTAATCAAGACCTATTGTTTTTGGTGAAGATCGGTTAAGGGAAAGGGGTAGTTTACCTGTAACGTTTTATGTTTTAACAAGGGTATTTCCTATGGCAAACGATAACAGCCGCAAATTCAAACAGAATCAAAAGATTATTTGCATACAGCCCTAAATTGTAGAGTTCTCAAGACCGATTGTTTTTGGTGAAGATCGGTTGAGGGAAAGGGGTAGTATACCTGCAACGTTTTTTTAACAAGGGTATTTTCTATGGCAAACGATAACAGCCGCAAATTCAAACAGAATCAAATAATGTTTTGCATACAGCCCTGATTTGTAGAGTACTCAAGACCTATTGTTTTTGGTGAAGATCGGTTAAGGCGAAGGGGTAGTTTACCAGCAACGTTTTTTTATCAAGCGTATTTTCTATGGCAAACGATAACAGCCGCAAATTCAAACAGAATCAAATAATTGTTTGCATACGTCCCTGAATTGTAGAGGTCTCAATGACTTTCGATTTTGGTGAAGATCGGTTAAGGGGAAGGGGTAGTTTACCTGCAACCTTTTACGTTTTAACAAGAGTAAAGTACTTGAAAATTTATTTAAACTTTTTGAAACAATGGTAATTGTTAAAAATAAAATAATTTTGTTGCCAGGCAATAAAATTATAATTTTTTCATTTTAATGTAATATAATATTTTTCATTTAATACAGCAATAAAAAGGCAGGTAAGACACAGCCTGGATGTTTGGCTGAAAATGATTTTAAATATAAATCTTAGAATATGGAAGTCATGTATGGTTCTCCATACCGATATTTACTTTAATGGTGATGCTGAGTTTTATCACTATATTTTGTTTATTAGCTGTAGCACATTTTATATTCACAGCTTGACTGCGTTTCACTAGGTTGTGTTCGAATAATTTATCCGCTAACTTTTGACTGATTAAGGTTCTAGTCGATCCAGAATCGATTAATCCGAGGGTGGATATAACACCTAGGTCAATTTGTATTAAGGGCAACAGACTTTTAGTCCAATCACATTTAGTTATCGCGTTACATTTCTCAATAAACCTTCTAACATAGGGATCTATTTCTCTAGTGTTTCTTTTTCTTTTTCTTTTATTATTGTCGTACATTTCTTTGGGTTTACCGGTTCTCAAGTTGCTGCGGAAGACACAGGATTTCGGGTCTCCCTGCCTTACATGTTTTTTGGATTAGGGTGTTTACGTTCGTATTGCTTGTTGTTACAGTTTCTACTTGTGTCCATACTTACCGCAGTTATAACACGTATTTTTATTACGAGGAGAGTACCTTGCTTCCGTTTTAGGTTGCGTGTCAGTTGATTTACCAGGGCTGTGCAAATTGCTCGGTCTATTAAATACTCGCTTTACATACTGGGTTGGCACATTGGGTACTAGGGCTCGCAATTCATTTCTATTCGCCTCGATTGATTTCACCTCATGTCTGTTCTGATCTGAGTACCATACTTTCGACGAGTGAATACTGCATTGTTCGAGATCCGCAAAGGTGTTGAGTCGATTTATTAACGCTAAACGAGATCTTTCTTCTGGAGACAATCCTACTAAAATGGTATCCACCATCTGTCTCTCATTCCAATCTACTTGCAGTAGTCGAGAAGACTCCCTGATTTCTGAGATGTAATGGGCCAATCTCTCATTATATCCTTGTACCCGTAGTACGGTCTTTCTCTTAAATTCCTCATAAATTCCGGTGGGAATAAAATATTTTATGATTGTAGTATGCAGTTCTTCTACTGGAAGGGTAGAGCTTAATGATTCTAGCACACGATTCTTTAACGGGGGTTTACATTTCGGTAGGAGGGCTTGCAAAATTTGCCAGTCATTTAGCTGCTGTAGATCTTTTATCTGCAGGAGATATTTGGTGAAATTCAGTAGTTTAGTAACATTCAAACCATCAGTGTATGGAATTTCAGCTAAGAGTTTTTCTACGGGGTGAGTGATTTTTCCGTAGAGGTCCGCGTTATGATTTACGTGTTGCATAGCTTTGGGAGGACCAGACAATGCATTAGGGGTAGTCAATTCATACATTCCGGTGCGAATTTGGAAACCACTGGGAGGAGGGGTTTCAGATATAGTCTGGGCATTTAAATTTCTATTTGGGTTTCACTCTCGAGTAGGTTGTATTTTAGATCCGGCGGGCGATTCCTGATCCGCGTTGGGGATCGTTCTGACGTACCCGATTGAACTGGGGAGATGTGTAGTTTCTTCAAGGATTTTTCAATTTCATCCATTCGGAACGAGTCGGATTTTCTTCGTAATTCGTTGATGATAGTAGGTAATTGGCGTAAAGCTTCATCCGCAAAACTTTGGACTTCGGGAGGAATTTCCGTACGGTTAGGCCAGTTCAACAAATTTTTCATTCGCCGGGTTAAGTGTTCTATCCTTTGAGTTGTCCGCAATATTACCGCAGGAGATTTCTCGTCTTGAAGGGTTTGGGACAATAAGGTCAACTCGCTATACTTGGCATTACAAGTTTCTCTCTCGTTCTCATAATCGAGTCCGCTCAGGTTGCTTAACTGCACGGGTGCATCAAATCCACTTTCGCGTATAGACTTGCGCAATTCCGCGACTGTTACATTCGCATGGGGTAGACCACGTAAAAGAGCTTCATAAGACAGTTCGTCCTTTAATAGTAAATATGGATTAAATAGGGCCATGTTTACCTTATATCTAACACACTAAAATTTACTTTACTACACTATACACTTATGACATATAAAATTTAATTCATGGTCAAAACATTTGTTTTGGTAGTAAGAGAGTTACTTCTCTTCTCAGAGAAAGAGAGAAATTTCACACAGACGTCATTTTATTGTCAACGATCAGCTGTTATGCTGGAATGTAGGTCAGACTAGTTTTCTTTGTAAACAATGGCATACTTGTTGTATGCGTGAGAAGGGGAGAAGTCCACTTGTGGTGAGGCACGTTATTGTTCTATACAACAATAGCTTACGGCTACCTTTATCGACTAGTCTCGGCTGGCTTCAACAAGGGGGTAAGTGCAATACGTACCGATATGCGTTTTAAACAAGCTACAGCCTGTTATCAAGCTGAGTTTAACTATTATTTGTTTTACGTTCAAATTTAACTATCTCTAATTATTTTTTTTTGCAGAATTAACTTACAAATTTATTTACACGTGATTAAACTGGTTTAACTTAGTCAATAGTTTATATGACTCACCATGACAACAGAAATATAAATTACACATTTATGCAGGCATATTCAGGAAACTACAGGTCTTGAATTGTCACAAAACAGACATGTTAAAGACTGAACAGTTTGACAAGCACTAAAATTTTTGTAGGTACGTGCATTGGTGTAATACAATAACAGTTTGAATTATTTTCGCGTATATTAAATAAATTATATACAAGTGCGTGCGTAATCTCACACACAATTCACAATGGCAAATTTATACTGTCGCTACTTTCTTTCATGCAACGTAGCCTTTTTGAGTTACATAAAATACCTTAACTGAGTGCATAGATCACCAAAGGGTCGTATTTTTTATATATGACACTACGTAAACAATTATTTTACAAGAAAGCAGAGTGGCGCATTTTATGACGTGTCGGCTACGTCATAATCCAGGGAACCTGTGATAATTGACGCTAGCCAATTATACAGGCTGCCTACGTTGTAACAAACTGAAACTCAAAACACAAGACTAACAAAATTACAATTATTCTAATTATAGGAAACAAGGGGAGGGATTTAACTGATTTATGCACTCACTTTAGTATGTTACAAAGATAACATCCCTTTTATTCACATACTATACGTAACACATTTCAAATAAAGATATTATTTACTCTGAGATTGTAAGGGGGTTTTCTATCTAAAATAAAATGATCATTTAGATAATGATTTTACCTCGGATCCGAGTCTTTCTTTTTCTTGTTAAGAATTTTCAAATATACCATACTTGATTATATGATTACATTATTTCTTAAGTACCATTTGATGAATGGTTTTATTTAGTTGAGCAACTTTTGAAGTTACATAACGAAAGTTAAGTTACAATGTATGATTACAAGAATTGGTGGTTACACCAGTTTAAATCTTAGAGCTTATTGATTGTCTTTTGAAAGTCTTTTTCATCTTTAATTACTTATATTTTAAAATATATATAACTCACGGAAGACGAGCTCCCGCGTCACCTCTTATATTATGGTATTTCAGCATCGACTTCCTGTTGGTACGCCTTAGGGATGGGGTAAGTACGGCGTATGAATTTAGATTTTTCCGTCACTTCAAACTTATGCGCATACACATCTGAGACTGGTGGTTGCTCGCAAAATACATGAGAATGTATTAAATTATTAAATTATATCATGAGAATGTTTCTTTATTAAATTATTTAATTCACTTATTTACTGCGGATATAAACGATTATTTATGTCCCTAGTGTGGTCAGTTTCAATCGTTATATCTGGCTGCCTTATCTCAATTGGACTATAAGTAGGTCGCCTACCTTAGTTTACTTCGTTTCGTTCAGGTACAGCTGATATTCACGACCGTCTATAATCCACTGCATACAACTCTTAGCCAAATCGATTTGAGCCTGACATTTCGTTAGAAAATCGACTCCAAGTACAACATTACGTACTAGTTTCTTTATTATTATTACCGGAATATTCACTTCTATTTAATCGTATTTTAATGTGATATATACTTGTCCAGTGGCTACCGTTTTATTTTTATCCGCAGTCTGAATCTGTAATTTATTCGTGGGTAATATTGCCGTGTTTTTAAAATATTTATTATTTTTCTTAGTAAAATTTTTACTGATAGCTGATACCTCTGCTCCGGTGTCAATTAAAATGTGTGTTTTAACGTTATTTATGTATGCATCGAGTGTAGGACATGCAGCTCTACGTTCTATGTTTTTAGAGTGATCTGTGTCGCTTTCTAATAACGCTTCCCGCAAATCACACGGGTAGATACCATTAATTTTGTAACAAGCATCCTCACAATCAACCATGTTATGACTACTTCTAGTTCTACGACTTAGAGTGATCTTACAGTCTTTATTCAAACCCGTGCTACTGCTATAGTGATGTTTATGGATTACTGCTTTTGGCTGCTTCTTTATGCACGCCGCTCCTACGTGACCTTTTACAAGTTTTTTGGATCAGCATCCACAGCTTCTGATACTGTATGTGAGTACTTATTATTATTCTCTATTTGTTTAACTGTATCAATTGATTGAATTTTCTTAGGATTTTCTGTGAATTTATTCTTATCACTCCCAGAGGCTTTATCTTTATTAAATGGTGTACCCTGTTTATATGATGGTTTATTTGTGTCGTATGTGTAGTGAGCTTTTGCTGCCGGCATTACACCCTCCCATTGTGACAACATGTTTAATAGTGCCTCTATTGTATTTACCCCACGTGTTAATATGGTTGTACGAATGCTAATATCAAAGTGGTAGCTTAATTTATGTACTAGTTCCGTCTCTGATAGCTCCCGTCTAAGGTGTTTAATTTTAGAGATTTCTTTTATTACGTGCTGCTAAACGTGTGAGTTTTCCGGGAGTAAATTTGCCAAACTCGAGCCTATCTCGTACTTTACGTTGCACGTGCTCATTCCAGTACCGAGTCGCGAAGCATTTGATGAACTCGTCGTATGTTTAAATATTGTCCCGGACTATGGAGTACCACAGTGCTGCCGAACCACTCAGCTTACGTGTCACCCATTCAATTCTATCTGAGTCATTCAATTGATCACCCACTTAGTCCATACCACGTTCGCAATCCCGTATAAATTGAATTGGATTTCCGTCTCCCCAAAATTTCGGTTGGTTATTCGGATCTTCATTGTGTCTGTAGAAACATACGGTGGGGTTTACACGCCCTGCGACATCCCGTTTCACCTGATACATTTTTTCGTCTATCTTATGTTCTAATTCTGACTTTTGTTGGTTTATTAACAGTGTATTAGCTTTTATACGGTCTTGACATTCTGTAATCGTGTTCTGTTGTGTTGTAAATCGTGTGTCTACATGTTCATGTAATTGCCCAATGTTCGATAGCATTTCCGTTTTTGCTTTTTCGATTTGAGCTTTACATAGCTCCATGTGCTCGGTAAGCGATTTATTGACCTTGGTATATTCTGTTTGTATTATAGCTTTAAGTTCATTATCACGTTTTCTATTTTCGCAGTCGCGTTTCTGCATTTCTGTTTTAATTTCTTTAATCGTTATAACTTGTTTATTATTATTTTCTTTATGTCATTAAGTTCAGCTTTAACTTCATTATTATCTTTTACTAATTCTTGTAACATACGCATCATTTCAACTTGTTCCGCCATATTTTTTTCTTTACTTATAAGTTTGGTTATTACAGTTCTCATTTAGTCCGTGTATAATAATTATATTTATTTACCACTAGCAGTTCGAATAAATTAATTAATACTGATATTCACTGTCCTACACTAACACATATAACTTAACTAAAATGATAATAATCATCCTAACTACATACACACAAAAATTAACTAAAATGTTGTTACTTGTCCTTAATTAATACACATAAAAATACAGTTCCTACTCTAACATATAACTTTCAATAATTGTATCATTCACTAATCTTGCAATAAAATTTTATTTTACTTTATTGGGCTAACAATTCAATGCTTCAAAGTTGCAAGCACCATTTTCTGGCCATTCTTATTTTATTTGGCTTGAAATTTTAATGCCCCAAATTTGCGAGCGCCATTTTCTGCAAGGTAACAGGTTATAGCCCAGACCAGACTTGCAGAAAAGAATGCACAATTAGTGAAATTTTATACATTTATTGTCCTTTCTTTTACACACTTTTATATTAAAATGTTCTTTCGTTATTTGACACAACATTAATTTATTGTAGTTCAAAATCTGCTTTGAAAATATCTTTAAATAAATGTTCTCTTCATTTAAGCAGTGCTGTAAATTTTTAACTGTTCAAAGTCTCCTGTAAACAAAATTATATTTTAAATCAATGTTCTTTTACTTTATACTTTGATAACAAATTTATTTAAATTTGGCTTCCCTGTTCTGTTCTCTTCATTGTCCTCCCGGTCGACGATCTCGATCCGGCCTCCAGCGATCCGTCGTCTTGGTTCCACGTTCCAGCAACCGCCTCCAAGAACTGCCTTGCTCTAGGTCTCCGTATCCCAGCCGCCACGATCAGCAAAACGAAGCTCAGGAACGGTAGCCGACTATCTCGAACTCCGTGTTGGTCTCCTGCTGACACTCGCTCTTATCACGACTCTACGGGCCCAAGGACTGCCTGGAATTGATGTTGACTGGAATCGATGCCGACCACGACCGCTATCGCTGCGTACTGTATGACGACTTTCAGACAGCAAAAAGAAGACTGGCCACTGCTTTTATAATACAGCTTAATGTATGCCGCCGCGCTGCCGAATGACGTCACCGCCGATATGCGCGTAGGCGTATTTTCTATATACTCTATTATATTCTGGAGCGGCCACGTGCTCGCCGACTTCCATGTTCTTGAATCTTCTAGAACAATGCTTTATTACACGTGAATAAACTTCCATGAACTTCTATTTCCTACCCA
Organism: Magicicada septendecula; assembly: GCA_034769895.1. Lineage (NCBI taxonomy): Eukaryota > Metazoa > Arthropoda > Insecta > Hemiptera > Cicadidae > Magicicada > Magicicada septendecula. The sequence goes on along the minus strand of CM068371.1, from coordinate 32,244,166 downwards.
CATTACACAACACTTCACTCACATATTAAATTATATCTTCATAGGTTTACATTGTCTTATTACTAATTTATCCTATTAGTTTTAATTTTGTATTAATATTATTTTATTTCCAAGCATCCTTTTATCGTTCTGGACATTGATAACAGCTGATAATAATTATGCTCCACATTTACCTATAATGAGACAGCTTGTCACGTTGCAATATATATATTGCGACAATACAAGCATAGGCTGTAATGCGCATATATAATATAAAATAAATATTTAATTTAATTTTAATAATATATAATAAACGAGCAGGTGTGAAATTGGAAGCTGGCTTGCAAACAGGAGTCAACACGCAGGATCACGCGATTACCGCTGCATGCGTGTACACAAGTAAATAGTGTGTGTGTGCTTGAAGCCTGTTTAAGCCTGAAAGTTTGCAACCCCACCCCAAGTCGATGCTAAATTAAGAGTATATTTAATATTAAGCAAACCAGAAATGTTAGCGAGAAAGTAAAAGCTTCTAAAAATGTGTAAAAATCAGACACAAGTGCAGTGCGAATTTTACGTAATTCGGACGGTCAGTGCGAATTCTGTGAGATTTTTAAAGCTTTATAATTACACTAGTGGTGCGAGCATCATGATATTTCACAGAACATAGGTCATTAAATTAGACAATATTTTATCGCCGTGAAATCTGCGTTAAACAGTGCGATTGGCGAAAAAGGGAAAAATGTGAAATAGGACGATGGTGGGGGCTATCACGCCATGGTTCAACTGTCGACAAGCTAATTCCTGAATCGACAGCTGCAGTTTTCTTGGTGAATATAAATACAAGCCCAGGAGAGCTAATCTCTCTCTTCTAACAGTCTTCATTCGTGGCGGAACGCTATGTCCGTCAGAGACGCGAAATTTTAATTATTTGGACAGAGTTAGACAATAATGTCTAACACCCATAAGTCTTTTTGTTAAGCATAACTTATAAAGTATTACGATAAATATTTCGATTTAAAATAGTAATGGAAAACAGTAATTAAAATTTACCGTAACAAAGAAATCGTCAGATGTCTACAAGTGATCTACATCTAAGAGCATTACTCCAGACCTAGGACGGGAGCGCTACATGGCATAAATTCCAGACGTAAAGGACGAGTCATCGGACTTCCGAGAGGACCCGGAGGAAGAGGAAAGGATCCAGGACTTCCGAGAGGACCCGGAGGAAAAGGAAAGGATTCAGGACTTCCGAGAGGACCCGGAGAACGAGGAAAGGATCCAGGACTTCATGGCTGCGCAGGATTCACAACATCAAGGACTCAGGACCAGGAGAGGGTATGCTGAGGAACCGCTACAATTAAGGTGAAATAAAGCCATGTATTCCTCATAACAAAAGACTTAATCCAAAATTGATAAACATTGTCAAAAGAAAGACAATAATTTCAAAAAAAAAGTGTAATTTATAACTTATAAATATAAATGTCTTGTATAAAAAATTATACCATAATTTTTGAATTAATAAGTTATTGAAAATATTTTAATTTAAATTGTAGAGTAATTATGAAAGCATAATTTTTGAATTCATAATTAATTGAAAATATTTTAATGTACATTTGAAAGAATCAATTAGACTTGTTCAAAGAATTAACAAATAGTTAACTAAGTTAAATATTTTTATATTGAAAGCACACATTCAGACTGAGTAGTCCAGACAGTATAAGATAATGAAGAAATTTTTTAAATTAAAATTAATAATATTATATCTATGATATAAGCTTCATGTTGGTGATGAGATTACAGCAAACAAAGAAACTTTGAAACCATGTATAATGAATATCGTATGACGAATTAATCATTCTTTGTATATTATTATTTCTTAATATGTTTGTTCAAATTAATAAATGGGAACATTTTGAATTTCCTAAAAAGGCTACCCTTATTATAATTACACCTGAACCCCCAATTACACGTACACGTTGTTAGAAATGTTATTTACTGTTGTATATTTTGTCGCTCATGAGCGTGCGCCCGACACACTTACATTTAATAACGTTGTATCGTTGTAAAACTTGGCGCCTAACGTGGGGCATTCGACAACCGATACTGGAATTTACATACCCAAAGACAGGTACGGGATAAACTCGAGGATGGAAAGTTCAACGCACAAGGACAGCAGAGTATCGAACAGTACACAACTGCGTAAATAGAACGCGTGAAGCATTTTAAACCTAAATTCTCAGATTACGAAATTGTTTCAAAGTTATCTTACCATTTCCAGCGAGACATCCAGTTAGCAGTTTATACGCAGGGAATTGAAACGATAGAAGAATTTTTAATCCTTGTGACACAGTCGGAGAATATCAATAAAGGTAAGAACCCACAATACTTGGAACAAAAACACGCAAATCACCACTATAATTATCACAGGTATGTCAAGAAAGCAATACAAACACTACATCGCACCGTGATAATTACAAAGTAAATTATACGCCACCAATACACAACACTACGACGCGCCCCCGCACAGCTACAGAGACTGAACGAATAAATACAGCTAAACAACAAGGAGGCGTTGTGTGGTCGTCTAATCGTAAACATTTTTTCAAAACCAGCTGACAAACGCGTTGCCGCAGTACGGAAGGACGACGAGGGAACAGTAAAGAGAGATATGGAGAAAATGAATGAGATGGAGACAGCAATATTCCACAGTCGGCCGTCTACGTCAAAGGCGTCACAATGACTGAATAAACGGAAACAAACTTATACGATAAACAACATATACCCGTACTATATTAGAGAGGACTTATTAAACAATGAGCAGGATATAAAGCGCAACGAACAACAAATACAATGTCCTATTATAACCGTCGGAATTAACAGGTGTAAGATACGAATGTTAGTTGACACAGGCAGCCAGCTGTCAGTTCTTAACGCTGCTTGGGTTCAACGTAATAAGAAATATTTTGAAAATACTGCAATTTTGCCTGTAAATAATTTAAATATTACAACAGCTACCAATAAAAAGGTAAGGGTTAAACAACAAGCATATGTAACCCTAACATATAAAAAGCTGGAATTAGAATACCCCATGATAATTATGCATAAATTGATCTATGATGGAATTCTAGGTATTGATATACTAAATGCAATAAATGCTAAGATTAATGTTAATGATAATACAATTCTGTGTAATTATAAGCATGTTCAATATGAGTTAAGTATGAATAGCGATGAAGAAGATAATAAAGTAAGTGAAATACCTATTACTTTGTCCAAGCCACAAATACAGTATGGTCCAACTAGACATGTGAATGCAGCGGAAGAAGGAATGATAACACAGGAAGAAGAAGAACTCCACGAATTAATAGAAGAGTACAGGGAAGTATTAACTCTTTACTGTTCCCTCGTCGTCCTTCCGTACTGCAACAACGCGTTTGTCAGCTGGTTTTGAAAAATGTTTACGATTAGACGACCACACAACGCCTCCTTGTTGTTTAGCTGTATTTATTCATTCAGTTTCTGTAGCTGTGCGCGTCGTAGTCTACTGCTTTTTGCTCCTAATCACACTGTAATTCCTACTATTGCGATATCACAAACTGTTAAGAACTACTCCCTCTTCAATTTCCACTAAATCACCAAACCATAACTCGTCAAAAAACCACCTTTCTCACCACTTATTTAAGAGCTCACTTGACATACGTCTATCACCTTCAAACAAGCTACAACAAGTAGTAGACAGACAGACAGACAGACACAAGCACAGACAACAAGCTAGACAGACAGACACACATTTTTCGAAAAATGACTTTTTTTCATGTTTTGAGGGTAGTAAAATCAGAATTTGCAATTATTTCGAACACGATTTTTTTGCCATCACCATCCTTCCATTTCCTTATGGATAATGGAAGTAAAATTATCCCCTCCCCCTTCAACTATAATTTTTATTTATAGAAAATTACCCCCACCCCGTTCAACTAGCCTCTTCATTTATAGATATTTCATCTCCGTTTCTACAGTGGATTATTAAGATCTTCTTATCAGGATACTTTATTTATCAAAATTAAGTACTTTACACTTGTTACAACAAAAAATGTTACAGGTAAACTACCCTTTCCCCCTAACCCTTTCCTCCACCAAAATGAATAAGCCTTTAGTCCTCTACAAATCAGGCACATATGTAAAAAAGTATTTGATTCTGTTTGAATTTACGGCAGTTATCGTTCGTCATGAAAAAATTTCTCTTGTTACAACATAAAATGTTGTAGGTAAACTACCCCTTTCCCTTAACCGATCTTCACCTAAATCAACAGACCTTGAACTCACTACAAAGTAGGGATCTATGCAAAACATTATTTGATTATGTTTGAATTTACGGGAGTTATCGTTCGTCATAGAAAAAATTACCCTTGATATCACATAAAATGTTGCAGGTAAACTACACCTTTCTCCTACCTGATGTTCACCAAAATCAATAGGACTTGAGTCCACTACAATTCAGGGATGCATGCAAAACATTATTTGATTCTGTTTGAATCAGCGGCAGTTATCGTTCGTCATAAAAACAATTACTCTTGTTAAAACATTAAAAGTGGCTGGTAAACTACCCCTTTCCCTTAACCGATCTTCACCAAAATTAGTAGACCTTGAGGCCTCTACAAATTAGGAACATATGTAAAAATTATTTTATTCTGTTTGAATTTACGGCAGTTATCGTTCGTCATGGAAAAATTTCTCTTGTTATAACATAAAATGTTGCCGGTAAACTACCCCTTCCCCTTAACCGATCTTCAAAAAAATCAACGGACGTTGAGCTATCTACAATTGAGGAAGGTATGCACAAAATTATTTCATTCGGTTTAAATGTGCGGCAGTTATCGTTCGTCATAGAAGCTATTACTCTTGTTAAAATATAAAATGTGGCAGGTAAACTACCCCTTTCCCTTAACTGATCTTCACCAAAATCAACAGCCATCGGTCTTTTACAATTGAGGAACATATGCAGACAAATATTTGATTCTATTTGAATGTGCGGCAGTTATCGTTCGTCATAGAAAAAATTACCGTTGTTAAAACATAAAATGTTGCCGGTAAACTACCCCTTTCCCTTAACCGATCTTCACCAAAATCAAAAGACATTGAGTTCCCCATAGCTCAGAATGGTATGCAAAACATTATTTGATTCTGATTGAATTTACGGCAGTTATCATTCGTCATAGAAACAAATTACCCATGTTAAAACATAAAACGTTGCTGGTAAACTCCCCCTTTCCCTAAACCGATCTTGAACAAAAGCAATAGATCTTGAGAACTGTACAATTCAGGGCTGTATGCAAAACATTATTTGATTCTGTTTGAATTTGCGGCAGTTATCGTTTGCCATAGAAAATACCCTTGTTAAAACATAAAACGTTGCTTGTAAACTACCCCTTTCCCTCAACCGATCTTCACCAAAATCAATAGACCTTGAGTGCTCCCCAACTCAGGCACATATGAACAAAATTATTTGATTGTGTTTGAATTTACGGCAGTTATCGTTCTTCATGTAAAACGTTCTCTTGTTACAACATAAAATGTTCCCGCTAAACTACCCCTTTCCCTTAACCGATGTCCAACAAAATCAACAGACGTTGAGCTGTCGACATTTGAGGAAGGTATGCACAAAATTATTTGATTCTGTTTAAATGTGCGGCAGTTATCGTTCGTCATAGAAACAATTACTCTTGTTAAAACAAAATGTTGCCGGTAAAGTACCCCTTTCCCTTAACCGATCTTCACCAAAATCAACAGCCTTCGGTCTTTTACAATTGAGGAATGCATGCAAAAAAGTTTGATTCTGTTTGAATTTGCGGCTGTTATCCTTTGCCAAAAAGAAATTACCCTTGATAAAAAAAAGAAATGTTGTTGGTAAACTACCCCTTTCCCTTAACCGATCTTCACCAAAAACAATATATCTTGAGTACTCTACAATTCAAGGCTGAATGGAAATAATTATTTGATTCTGTTTGAATTGGCGGCTGTTATCGTTTGCCATAGAAAAAAAATCTATAAACAGACAGAATAGATACACAGGCCCTATTCGAAAAATGACTTTTTTTCAGGTTTGTAGGGTAGTACAATCAGAATCTGCAATAATCTCGACCACGATAGTTTTTGCAATCACCATACTTCTATTTCCTTATGGAACATGGAAGTAAAAATGAACAGCTTATTTCCGCCTGATTTGTACGCCGACATAACAGCACCGGATACAACTGCAAGACGTGTGAACGAATGTAATCACTGTCCAACTGTTACTGTATACATCAACCACTGTAAAGTACAGACATTGATCGAGACAAAAAGCGAAATATCTGTTGTTAGTAAGACATGGCTACACAGCAACAAACAATATTTTAAATCGACACCCACTCTACCTGTTAATAAATTTTACATAACCACTGCTAATCGTACCAGGGAACAAGTTAAGCAACAAATATTTGCGAATATAACGTGTGGGAATATACAATATGAATTACCTATGTTAGTAGTAAATAAACTAGTCCGTCACTGTATATTAGGAATAGATGCTTTAAATAAAATGAAGGCTGCAATAAATATAGCAGATCAAACTATGATGTGCACTCCGAATAATGTCACACAAATATTAAATTGAATGTAACCGAAGAAGATCAGTCGTCAAATATAAATGAACCGGTATCTATCTCCAGAACTTCAGTAACCTATGCGAATGTTAAACATCTTAGCGAAGAAAACAATGGTGAACACAAAAGGGTAGAACAAATGGACACCTCAATGAAAGAGTACAGAGACATAATTAGCGAACTGCTTACACAAACAAACGTATATAAACATCGCATCAAGGTCACAGATCCGTCAAAATTCGTGAGGAGGACGTATCCAATTCCAATGAAGTATGAGGAGCAAGTCGAGAAAGAAATCAAAAGAATGCCGGATAATGACTTCATAGAACGATCGAACAGTAACTTCTTAAACCCGTTGGTTGTGGTGAAGAAGAAGAATGACGAAATTCGACTATGTTTGGACATGAGGAATTTGAATATCGTCGTAGAAAAGGATTTTGACCGTGCGCCCAAGGCAGATGAGTTGTTCACAAAGTGCGAAGGAGCTAAGTATTTCACTAAACTCGATTTAACCACTAGTTTTTGGCAGATTCCCATTCGTGAAAGCGATAGAAAATATACTGCATTTCTGTATAAAAATAAATGCTACCAGCATAAGGTAGTACCTTTTGGCCTAAGCACAAGCCTAGCAGCCATTGTAAAATGTTTAGAAATTGCATTAGGTCCGGAAGTAGAACCTTACACCATGATTTTTGTTGATGACATATTGGTCATATCGAAAACATTAGAAGAAAATATAATTAATTTACGCACGATTTTTGAGAAGTTTCGACAAGCTTGCATCTCATTAAACTTTGATAAATTTGAATTTATGCGATCGTCTATAAAATTGTTGGGTCATATTGTATCTGAGGAAGGTATACGACCAGATCCATGCAAAATAAGCAGTATCACCGAGTTCCCAATACCGAGAAATGTGAAAGGGTTAAGAGCATTCGTAGGTTTAACGGGATAGTATAGACGATTTTCACCATTATATGCAGAAGAAATCAAACCACTATTGGAGCTTACAAAGAAGACAGTGAAGTGGAAGTGGGAACAACATCACACCGATGCATCCAACAAGGTCAAGGCACTGTTTCTGGAAAAATATTATGCTACACCGTCCAGAACGTGAAGGAAAGTACGCCATCATCTACTCGGACGCCAGCGACTATGCAATAGGGAGTGTATTCTAACAAGAAGATTCAAAAGGAGAACTTCGAGTGATTTCCTATGCAAGCAGAGTGTTCAAAGGTGCCGAGAAACATTACTGTACTTCGGAGATGGAAATATTGGCCATCGTATATGCATTGAAACAATTCCGATATTACATCTATGGAACGCACTTTGAAATTCACACTGATCACCAAGCTCTATCATTCTTACTGAGGTGCAGAATCACAAATGCAAGACTGATAAGATGGATTCTGGCCATAGAAGAATATTCTTTTACCATTAAATACTGCACAGGAACCGACAACAAGACAGCAGATACACTAAGTCGATATGGCACGGAGAAGAAGGAAAATACTCATTTCTCCAATGATAAATATTTGAAATTACTGCATATCCAGTATAAAGCAAGCGACGAAGTAAAACAGCTACTCCAGAACTTAGCAAGAGCAAGATAAAGATCCAAAGCTTCAGCAATTAAAACAACAACCATCTCACGATACGTATGCAGTTAAAAATAATATACTATTTAAATTAATGGACCAAGACTCAAAAGTAATGTTATCAAAATAAATGTTACAACAATTAATTACACCATGTCACGAAAGTCTAGCTCATGCGTCAGCATTAAATGTTACTGGACTTTGAGAGCAGATTTCACCATCAGTAATATTTATAGGAGGATTATCGCCGTCTTAAATACAAGTGAATACAGCTTGTGTGTGTAAACGCAAGCTACGACAGGAAAACGATGCGGTGATGCGTATGGCTGTAATCAGGTTTTAACTGGATAAAAGTAAACTAATTAATACGTTTTAAACCTGTGAACAAAGACTTACCCAAATTATAAAGACACCATTACAATAGTAATTATTATGTGTTATATGTGAGTGGCCAGGAAAAAATTACGCAAACAATGATATCGCTCATGCTACGAGTATGTGTACGAAATCGCTAAAATGAACCAAAAAGTGATCTGTAATTAAAAGGACGCTGTGCACTAAGTGACAATATCTAACCGGTCGAAAACAATCCTGGACCTGTCAGACTGCCGGCCAGTATAAATACCACCGGCAATTTGGGGCGGTCTCATACTCAAGAAATCTTCACACAACGTCACGCTGTCGGTCTGCCAATCGATCAGGACCACACACCCCAAGACGTATGGACGAACTCTGGACCATCACAAACAACAACCCGTAGAGACAGAGAACACAGCATCAGCATAATTATCATCATCATCCTCAAATTCTCAGGATTCAGGACACACACACACGCAACGGTAACGGCAGATGTACGCAGGTGATGAATAAAAAATTATATTTTTTTGTTGGTGAAAAGAACTTTCAAAAAAGAAACTTATACATGAACAATACAGACTTGAAGTTTTAAATTTAAATAGTAGTTAAAATAAATAATTTAATTGAATAAGGAAATTTAAAAAATACTAATCTTCTGCTGTATGTTAAAATCTGGGTGTGTCATAGAATTAAATAATAGGTTGAAAGTAAATGTGATTATTTTATTTTTGTTTATAGCAACAAGTAATTTTATTCTTGAGTTTAAAATAATTTTTTTTTGTATATGAGTTGCTATTATTATTTAAAATTGGATTAAAATTCAGACACACTGAAATAAAAAGACTCTAGATAATTTGTTTAACATGTCTGTTTAGCTAGTAAGATTATATGGTTATTTATTTTAATATGGCATGAATAGCAGAGAAGGTTATATGGTACTTTATGTAAACTTATAAAAAAGAATATTTTATTTATCAAAGATTTGAAATTTTAATATTTGAATGTTTTCAATTAACATTAATAAATCTTAGAATAATTATTTTGAAACTGTTTTAATTAATTGTTCATGTCAACAACAGCTCACTCCTCTTTGAAAATTATTTAATTGTTCAAGTACATATACTTGACGCAACGAGAATAAAAAAAATCCTGCGACCTGGCCGGTGTAATACACTTTATAGTTGCGCTGAGTACATAGTAATGTATTGGTGCGAATTTCTGAAATACTTGTAACGTTGCAATATATAGGTGTGTGTATATATACCTATATATAATATATATTATGTATATATATACATGGTCGATGTATTCAAATTTCCGGATACGTATACCAAATAGACAGGCAGAGAGGCGAGTGCCAAACTGAAACTCTGAGAACTGTCTTCGCTTGTTCAACGATTTATCTATTTCTCGATATGTTAACGTCAAGATGTCGTTAATCGATAGTACTCACGTTGTTGTGGTGGTTGTATTGACAGAATACGTAGGAACTGCAGCAGGACTGATGCTCGTATCTCGGTACGATGCTGTGTCACTGCCACAGGGCTGCTGCCCGACCACTACTGTAACTAAACAACAAAACTGTAATCAGCTGAGAATTACACTTGGACTTACAACCTTATAGTTTACAAATCATTTTTCGGTGAAGTGTTTGTGAGGATCGGTCAAAAAATATAACACAAATTTTAAATTATTTTTGTCGACGTTTCGACAATATTTATTGCCATCATCAGGACCTGTGTATGAATACAAAAGAAAATACAGTTTACAGAAATGTATTTATCTGTATTTAGCTATAATACGCTTTACTATCCTATATCTAATATAGATACATTGGTGTTTTCTGTACCAATTCTAATATATAATTGTTGATTACTGCTTTTATAATTAATTACAAAAACCATTACATTACGTGTAATTTAAATTGTAATATTGTAAAAATTATATTCTGGGGCATTATCATTTTTTCGTTGTATTTAAGGAAAACATTTGATCATATAAAACAAACTGTTTCAACTTCTTCACATATACAAGGATACACACATACGCACACGCACATACACAAACACGTTCACTTAAATAATTGATTTGTTGTGTTTAACAATTTCTTTTGTGTTCACACACAGGTCCTGATGATGACAATAAATATTGTCGGAACGTCGACACAAATAATTTTAAATTTCTATTATACTTTTTGATCGATCCTCCAAACCCTTCACCGAAACATTCATTGAATGACGGTCACTACGAATTTAAGTATTTCAAATTATTGTTATCAGAAAACTTATCAAAACTAAACGAGATCAATAACACACACGATAAAACTAAAATAGCTACTTCTGAACAAAAGTTACTTAGTGTTATACAATTCAGTGGTGGAAATGTGACAAATTTTATATAGAACAATTTCAATATAAAAAGCTACAGGCGAATAAACAAAAATTATCCCTTTACAAATAAAGATAATATAATTTCGGACAAACATGTCAAAAAGTTGGAAATGGACGTTTGGGAATGTTAAGCTAAACAAAACATCACATCAAATAAATACATTATAAGCATGAGATAAAGATTACACTTAAATAAACAACAACATTCAAGAATATTATTTTTCTAAAATATAATATTCAAAATAATATCCCGAAACCCCTCAGACAAATAACCCTTTAAGATAAGAAAACTCAAATTAGCGAAGGCCTTTACTCTAACCCGGGAAGAGTACGGGAAGAAAACCCTTTCCAGAAATGCGAAAGTCTGCAGTTGTGATCAGGCCGGTGATCATATATGGAGTGAAAACAACGTGCTTTCAAAATTTGAAGCCTCTTCTTAAAATTGAACGCAGAATTCTTCGGAAAATTTATGGCCCCAAAAAAACCGAAGATGGGTACAGGCATAGACTTAAAAGAGAGCTGTACAGGAATCTGGAAAATCTGGAAACGGCTTTTCGAAGGAAAAGCCTAAGATTCCTTAGACATATTGTTCGGATAGATCAGTCCAGATTAAATAAACAGATTTTCAACTATATTTGGCAACTTTCCAGTCTGAATGGATACACCAAACAACTGAAGGACGAAATGATGAAACTAAGTATCTCTGTGAACGACTGTGTGGACAGAAATACATACGGAAACAAAATTCAAAATCTTGAGGTTCTCTGCGCTGAGAAGAAGACGAGAAAGGGGTGGACAGTGGAAAGGAAGTCGGCGCATAATGTGCGAATGAGGGCCTTCTGGCAAGAGAAGATAAAAAATGATATTCGCGTGGCCCACAGCTGGCCTGTTCGTGTAAAAAAACAACAATAATAATTACATTTTTATACCTATAAAATAAAGGTTTGGAAACCTTGGAATTCAATACTAGGCGCGCAAGCAATTGACTTTGGTCACCATAAATGTTGTCAACATCCACTGAATTTTACAGGCACTAGTTACATCTTGTTCTAATGTAGCTACTTGAAGATTAAAGGTATTAGCATCTGTGTTGATATAAAAATAATTATTTTATTTGTCTGTGTTTTTACCTGTTATTACTTATGTTTTTCACTATTTAGTTTAAAATTGTTAATGTGAATAATTTAAAAAAATTTTTTACAATGTTACTTTATATTCTTTTAGGTCATTTTAATAATAAATATGAGACTTTATTACTCTTATATATATTAGGTAAATCTAATTTGTAATATATACTATTATAATTATTAAGTATATATATAAATATTATTACTTTATATAGTAAAAATGTATTTTAGTATTAATATTATTGTTGCGTTGCAGTTCCAGTTACAGTAGATAATATTTGTTTGAACTATGTAAATGTAGGTTTTTAAATCATAATCACACACACGCACACATATACGTAGTAGTAAATATTAAATAATGTACATATAAAAAAATTATTCGCAAAAAGTGTTTTAATACATATGTGTGTATATGTGTGTCTTCGCGTATATAAAACTGTTATCTCTCGTCACACTATTCTTGTGTAATTATTTTCAATAATAAGTAAATAATATTAATAGAACAAGAAATAATTAAAAAACATTTGCTTTTCACTAGAATACATTTGTATATTTTGTATACATTTACACTATTTCAACAGTCCATCTGGCAGTTTCATAATGTACTGTATATATAAATTAATAAAGTTATAAACCAAATGTCATTAATAGCTGCGCTATAGGCTATAGACTATTTAATGTACGTTTTATATCTACTATATAAAAATACGTTATATAAATGTATTATACGTTATAAATACGTATTATAAATATTAATTATTTTAAAAAATTCATAATTTTAATAAATTTATTTATAAAAAATATATAAATACATTTCTGTCAAAAAAGATATTATTCATTATATATTATCAAATTATAATGTAATGACACTGGATCTTATTATTGTATCTTAATGATACTAAGATACAGTAATTGTATCTTATTTCCTAACGCTTTAACTGGCCTGACGCACATTTCACTGAATGTATCAATAACTTAGAGGTTTCTAAATATGATTAGAAATTTTTATGAATTTTAAAAATTAAAAAAAATTGTCTATACACTGTTAGATAGAAACTCCCAGAAACAATTAAAATTTAATAATATATATATAATAATACTGCAAGAATTATAATTATAATTATTTATAAAACGATATTACGTTAAAATACTTGGTATATTTTGGATTTACATTATTATTAATAAAATTCATGTCTTGCAAGAGTGAAGTTTTTCTTAGAGGAAAATGAATGTGTTTTTATAAATATATTATATAATATAAAAATAAATCTGTAAGTATAAACACGCCTGTGTGTGTATGTGTGTGCGTATGTGTGTTAGTGTGCTCTATTCGTTATTCACCGCAAAGAAACGAAAACAAAGTACATCGAATTCAGTACATCATAATATGTGAGGTACCTTTCATTATAATGTAGTATTTAAGCAGTATAAAATTTCTAAATTCTGTATTCGTCGTATAAACTATAAACTGAAATACATTGAGTTTTGTTTTTGCTAATAGTAACGCTAATTAGTAATCATAATATATATACACATATATATATGTGTGTGTGTGTGTGTGTGTGTGTGTGTGTGTGTGTGTGTGTGTGTGTGTGTGTGAGAGAGAGAGAGAGAGAGAGAGAGAGAGAGAGAGAGAGAGAGAGAGAGAGAGAGAGAGAGAGAGAGAGAGAGTTACGTAGCCAGACAGACGCACCTACACTCTATCACACTCACGCACCCACGTATTTACCTGTGACGCAGATGACCGCCAATCCAAACACACATGACTTGTCCATGCGTAGATTCACCGTGCAACAAAACAAGATGAACTGAACGCCTTTATTTTGTTTGAGAGTACACTATATAAGCACGCCAGCCATACATGTTTGCCTTGAGCGAGATGATGCAGAAGTCACCAGGGCCGGATTAACTATTAGGCTGACAAGGCTATAGCCTAGGACGCGGTACTTTGGGGGGCGCAAAATTTTAGCTAAAAAATAATAAAATGTTACAGCTAAATGTAAAATTGATAATAAATTACAAGGATAAAAATTTGTGATATGCATGACGAGTTTGGGTTCTGATGGAAATTACCTGAACTTTCTTAACTAAATGATGACATACGTAATAAGACAAAATGCTAATCACCTTCTAGGAAATTATGCTGTTGACTTGGATCAGACATTTCCTGATGAGTGTGTGCATTTAGCTCAGTTTTTAAAAGACTATGAACGTATCAACCCAGAACAAGAAGAAGAAGAAAAGAAGAAAAAGCGATCTGAAGCAAAACCACTGTTGAATTTTTTGAAAACGCATAACTTAGAATCAATGTTTCCTAATGTTTATATAGCTTTGCGCATTTCCCTTACTATGCCCGTCACTAACTGCAGTGGCGAAAGATCTTTTTCAGCTTTAAAGAGGTTGAAGAAGTATTTACGCTCAAATTTGCGCCAGGATAAACTGACCAGTGTAGCCCTCTTGTTCATTGAAAGTGACTTTCTACAAGGACTTGATTTTAATGAGGTGATTAAAACATTTGCCGAATCTAAAGCGAGAAAGAAGAATCTAGCTTGAACTTTACATGAGTCTTAACAAATCCACAAGATATTTAACTGATTGTCTTTTTTGTGTAAATGATGATCGGTGTACCCTTAATAAAACTGTTATAATTCTGTAACTATTTAGTTAATTTTTTCTTATAAAAGTCATGCAAACTACAAATGGTTGCAGTGTAACTCTAAAACAATCTCTGAAAAATAGCCTCAGTTTTCAATTCTTGAGACTATTTCCAAAAACAGTAAGATATTTGAAATATCCCTAACTAAGAAATGTATTGTAGGGTGTTTAAAGCTTCATTCAGCTCCTTGGAAATAAACGTAAGAGTAGCCTATGGGAGGTGAGGGGGGTGCTAAAATTAATTAGCCTAGGGCGCCAAGATTCCTTAATCCGGCCCTGTCAGTCACAGAGGAAAGCTAGTTGAGGAAACGCCTGAGTCCATACTGTACAGTTGTTACGTGAATACCGTGTGATACTGAGGATGAATCGTTAACGGACACTCTCCGACCTTGGACGACAGTTTTGTTTGGCGTTTGAAAAATATTTGTTAAAGTTCAACACATAAATTATGAGTAGATTTGTTCGCTGTTTGTTAATAAGTGTAGCGTTGTACCTTATTTTTAAACCTCACAAAACCTCGTGTCGGTTTTTATAATTTGTAGGCTGTTACTTCAGCGAATTAACTAACCAATACGCAAACACACAAATACCCACGCGCGCGCGTCTTGCTATTTCCGCGTAATTTGGTTTCGGTCGTTAAATATATTGATGACGAAACGCTGACATAATTTCCTTGGCCCTTGAGACTGAAACCCGAAACCATCAAAAAACATGGTTTACAGTTAAGATATCACAACACAAGGCTCATATAATCCTGAAATACCGTGGACGCAAGAACCGTAATGCTGACCACCTAAACTACTTCGATTTAACATAAGGAGCGACTATTTTGCATGCAAAATTTACAAGACTTTTTGTACAGTATGTAAGGATTGCAATAACGTAAATTCTCTTTCCAAACAGAAATGTCAACGTACGGCAGGAACTGAATATTATGAGCACACTGGACAGGTTTGCCAAATATCGGCTAAAAGTAGACAGACCAGAGCTGGTCACTCCGACGCTTCTTCGGACGCGCCACACCTCTCCATCTTTTCGTCTTATAATTCCACCGTTGTTTCGGGATGCGGCAGTCATCCATTAGGTTAAGGTGTTCCAACCATTTTAACCGATGTTGGACAATCCTATCAAGTATACACATAATATTCAGTTCCTACCGTAAATCGACATTTCTTTTGCGATCCTCAAGAGTATACGCTGCCACGTGCCCGAGAAATCTCATTTCGGCCGCTTCATTACGACTAGCCTGGGATTTCGTCCTGAGATGTCCAATTCTCAAGCGCAAAGGGAAGTGGTGAGTAGGGCCATCATCATCTTGTAGAAAGTTAGGCGTGTTTCATCACTTGTTGATTTTACAAGGCTTCTGAAGATCCCGCGCATATGGTTCAAATTGTTCAGTTTCTTCATCCAATCATTGTTGGTAATGTAAGACAGAAACTAAATAAATATTTTAAATAAATATTTTCGTAAATACTTTAAAAATTTGTGTGAATGTTTGTTTCATTGGAAATGTAGTGGTTTACGTTTACCATAACTGATATTAAATGACGAAAGATATAAAAAGGTAAAGGCCTTCTGAGATTTGGAGGTACTCGTTACGCCTCGTTTGCTGATAATGATTAACCGAATACGATAATATTGGGTCGTGTACGAATGTCGTAGCATGCGCATCCGCCAATGTGGCACCGGAATATACACAAATATATTTAAAGAAAAAAACGAAGAGTATGCAAGGCTCTTATATTTTAAGTCGTATGAAAATCTGTACTGTGCTTCCAGTGAATGCGGTTACGCAACTAACAGTATAGCATACGAGTTACCTGTACCTGTTGACCTTTAAAATGTATCAAACTGTGTGTGGCGCAGCGCATCTTTGCTCTCTCCCTCTCTCCACAACTCCCTCACCCAAACTGTCTCACTCGCCCACCGACTCTCTCACTCACTCCCACTCTATCTCTCTCCAACTCTATCTCCCTCGATCTGTCTGTCTCTGTGGCAGCCTACACGCGCGCTCACACACATTCTTCACTAACCTCCCAACATATTTTTGTGTTGCATAACATACCGTGCCAACGACAATTGATTTTTTAATTTTATTACGATACTCCAACAACAGGAGCACCAACTCCCGACCTTATCCAGAAACGCACAAATGCACTCGAAACGAAACAATATAAATTAAACTTAAAACCACGGATACGGTGCTGGTTGTTGAATGACTGAAAACCAAAATTGGACGTATACAACAGACGACTTCCATACCAGTGGCGTATCTAGCATTTGTAGCGGTTGAGTCAGCTTCATAGAAAAGAAAAGAACAAGTTAAGTCTAAGAAAAAACACCGTCATCATTATCATCATATTCAATGATTAAACCAAGGATTGTTTGTTCCGGTCTCAAACAAGCAACGATTAGACCTGGTCACTCCAGTGCTTCCTCGGACGTCCCACACCTCTCCATCCCCTCGGCTTATAGTTCCATTGGTGTCTAGGGATGCGGCAGTCATCCATTCCGCAAATATGTTGCCACCAATTCAGCCGACACTGGGCGATCCTGTCGAGTATACTCATAATATTCAGTTCCTGCCGTATAATTCGTAGGCTATATATTAGACTGTGTCTGATAAATCCGTCTTGATACCTGCAAACGTGTGTTTTTGTTACAGTACATTGTAAGAAACGTTCTACAAAGGATTACAATTGCAAAACTTTAATCCTGTAAAAGTTTTTACCCACGTGTATTCCTACACCATAATACTTTCACAAAACTTGTGAAACAAATCTGAAGTATAATAAATTGTGGTTGTAACATCGAGTTACACTCTGTAGGAATGAGATATTCTTTACACTCAGATGGAATCTGTAAGTAGTTTATTTGGTTGAAGTGTGCAGTTTTAACATTGAAAATGTTTATAAGGACGTGTCGCACATTTGCGCGTGATCGCTGGTGCGTTATCGAAAATGGGAACCGGTGAGTTTCCATAGAAACTACTTCTTTGTTGTCAATAACGTAGTACACATATAAAACTTCGCTTATGATTGCGACTATATTTAACTTATAATCTGTACATTAGTAAATGAAGAATGAATTCATTGATTGATGAATGATGAACTAATTCATTAATTGGTGAATGAACATAAATATATATATTTTTTAGATTTATTGGAGCATTATCAATGCCCTTCTCTGTGCATTGCATTTGTGCAATGCCTGTAAATTTTTAATAACTTTATCTTAGCTTGTTTCTAACGATCTCCCGGTTCAGCGACGTCTGTGTCCCACTACAGCGATCAGTATAAAGTTACACACAGAGACAGTGTGAGGCTACAACGTGCTCTGACACATACTGACCGCACTGTCGTCTAAGCACGTCTTACTGTCTTTAACAATAGCTTTTATAATTACTCAAATTACTGTCCGGGCTGTAAGACTGTGGTCATCGATTTTCTTCTTCGTTACGAAAGATGTTGACTCGTAGAGCAGCAGGAGGTGTTGCCACAGTACTATGGTGTACTGATGGACACCTTGTCAGTGCTTTAAGTCTTTTGACACTGAAGACGGCCTCCAGTAATAAAGCCGAAAAGTATGTAAGAGTCAACATCTTCCGTAACGAAGAAGAAAATGGAAGACTACGGTATTAGAGTCTGTACATTAGTGTTAGTGGTCCGAGGTCAGTTGCGACCCAGCCATATAAAATCCGGTCAGTTGCGACAGATGTACAAATTTGAACCCGGTCAATTTTGATCAATTGCATTTTCATGTTATTATTATAATAATATAAAAATTGCCGCTACAATTCTGTTCATTTCTAGTCTAATCTAACCAAACATAACCTAATCTAACCTAACCTAACCTATTCTTCGTATTGTTTAAATTAGCAGCCATCCTTACTATTTCTTTTATGAATTTGCTAACTGCTATAATTTTTTTATTGTTCCACTAAGCTTTTCATCATTACTGACATCTTCAGGTCTTAAACAACGGTTGTTTAAACAATCTTCAGGTTGTTTAAGACCTGAAGATGTCAGTAATGACGAAAAGCTTAGTGGAACAATAAAAAAATTATAGCAGTTAGCAAATTCATAAAAGAAATAGTAACCTAACCTAGCCTCACCTAAACTAACCTAACCTAACGTAAGAAAAATATTGGAAGAAAGTGGTTACTCGAACAAATGAAAAGTTGCAGAATTGAAAGTTCATCGAAATTCAGAACAGCAAAGTTTCTAAATTTCAGATTCGGTCAGTAAGTGAAATTGCGGGACGCAATCGACCATGTAAGAATAAATAAAAATGTTGTTTCGTCGCAACTGGCCGAGACCGGTTTTAGTAATTATGAAGCCGGCCTTGAAAGCTTTATAAACAGCTGACTATTTGGAAGGCAGAGACAAATCTACGCATTTGGCTACATACAGTATTACGTAACAATACAAACAAAACAATAGAAATATTTTCTACATTGGAGACAAATCGAAATATTGCTATCTGTTTGTTGTACGAAGATTTGATCATACGAAACAAAATGTGTAATCTGAGTTTAAATATTCTGTTTTTATTTACCAAATAATAAATGCTGTTATTCGCAAAATACAAAATGATAAAAATTCTGTAGTTAATTCTGTGGCAGCTTAGTAGTGAACTGGACATTTTTCACTCCTACTGTCGCTGCCGTTAAAAGTTTTTGCCCAACAAATTAGAAATGCGACAAACCTTTGTCAGTCCTTTTATTTTGATGTTAATTTTACTTTTATTTTACAATCTGCTGTATACTTTACAATCTGCTGTATACTTTACAATCTGCTGTATACTTTTGTCATTACTTCCTTTTCTTGTATGAGCCACTGTGGACTACGTTTGGTTTAACTGGTTCCTCCCTTTTCCTCCTCTCTCTTCTTCCTCTCCCATAACTCCTTCATTCTTGATTGATGTCTCTCCCCCATCGTCGTCAGTCAACATGGCACCTGTCCTCTTCTTCGGTTTTCCTAAAAACCTTGGGCAATATTAATTTCTTTTTGAGTGGTAAGCATTCTTTAATGTCTTCTTGAGTAATCTGTAGTTCTTCTACGTTTTTTTCTGTTTCTTTGAACCACGTATTGGGCATTTCGAGGTTTATGAAATGGTTCAAAAGTTTCCTTGCTAGTCTGTATCTTAAGTCTAATAGTCCAGAGGGACTGGGTATCTGGGAGATAGTAATGAAAAATTAATGAGCGGCTGCAGCGTAGTACTGGCCACGTTTCCTTCCTGTTTGCCAAACGCCTCAATTAGGCAACGTACACCACCCACTTTTAAACATTTGGGCGGAAAAATAGTGTATAAGCTTATATCACATACGCTTTTACGACCTATATCTTTCTGGCCTTTGTAGACACTTTACGATTTTAACAGCAGTTATCTTTGATTCCTCATTCCTAGCTGAATTTTTTACGTACCTTAATGCTTGAAGATGGCTGCCACGAGAGGTGCCGAAACGTCGGTAAAGAATTATTTTAATCGTACAGCACGGCTATTAAGACCGAAAATTTTACATGTAACCAGAAAATGGGCAAAATTATGAATAAATAAACTATAGAACTTGTTTTGTTTTCTCACAAGAAACATATATTTAAATAGTCAAAAGATTGTTATTTATAAAAATTATTTTCATAAATATATTCATTGTTGTTGTTATTCTATCCTGAAATAATACGTCAAGTGGTTGTAGGATGGATATGAATGCCTGAACCAGAGATGGGTTTTTTAGTGCCTGAGAGCCCCACACTACATATGACACACACTTTCCTCTGACGGTGCATAAAGCATTTTTCTCCCTGTCAAAAAATATTATATTACTATCAGTTATATTATTATTATTATTATTTTTTTAATTGGGAGCAAATCCGATGTTCCTCGGAGAAAGCCGGTAAGGTAGTTGCTGCGCTGAGCAGGCTAATAGCAAATGTCGGAGGCCCAACTGCGGGAAGACGGCGGCTGCTTATGTCGGTGACCAACTCGATTCTCCTCTACGGATGCGAGGTCTGGGCCGACTCACTGAAGCAAGAAAAATACCTCAAGCAGATGGCCGCGTTGCAACGAAGAGGAGCACTTCGAATTGCAAGCTCCTACAGAACGGTGTCGGAACCAGCAGTGTTGGTCGTCGCTGGAGTGATGCCAATAGATCTGACGGCCGAGGAGAGGAGGAGCGTCTACGAGACCGAGGAAGACTTGGGGATCGTAGAAGCAAGAACAGTGGCCAGGGCACTCTACATGCGGAGCTGGCAACCACGATGGGAGCAGGAGAGTCGAGCCAGGTGGACGGCGAGATTGATTGAGAACCTCCCTGAATGGGTGGACAGAACGCACGGCGAGGTAGATTATTACCTTACTCAATTCCTGACAGGGCATGGTTATTTCTGTGCATACCTGCCAAGGATGGGTAGATGGAGGATCCGTCGTGCGTGTACGGCGACTCAGACTCTGATGACGCTCATCACACTTTCTTCGAATGTCAACGGTGGGTGCTGGAGAGGCGAGGATTGGAATCGGAGATTGGCCCCATGACGCCTGATAACATCATAGGCGCCATGCTCAGCAGAAAAGAGAACTGGGATATGGTTGTGTCCTTCGTGAGGATGGTCCTACGGCAGGAGAAGCCTGAACAGGACTCTCTCACAAGTCGATGATATAGACAAAGCTGTAGGAGCCTAGTCGGCGCAATACGAGGTGCCACCCTGAAGCCATACGAATAGTTGTTCCAGGGGTGGTTCCCTGCCTGTAAAGTGGAGGGTTTTTAGGTGGGTGTGAGTCCCACACACCGGGAGACCAGCCGGGTGTCTTCTGATGGTGCATAATGCATTTTTCTCCCCCGAAAAAAAAATTATTATTACTATTTAAAAACTTGTTTCGAGTGTCTGTACAGACCTGGAGCCGCGGATGATGTCAGCAATAACCTCTTCGTCTGCAGCAGACGGGGGCAACATAGGAAATCGTTGAAAGCGGGTATTATGGGGGGAGACATCACTGAATAACATAGTCAAGAGCATCTTGGGCTGTGCGGCACGTTTCGTAGACGAGATTCTTTAGGCAAAGTATACAGACTTGCATAAGATAATACAGAATAACAAGACCGACGTGAGCTCTAGGGCTGAAGAACAATAGACCTAGTCCGATGTAATGTGCCAAACAGTTCCAGGACACTGTCCTAAAAGAGGAAAGGTAGGTGGTTTTATAGTAGTTGGGGTATAATTCCCAAAGCCCTACCCCGAAGGTGTGAACCCTTCCGTACATTTGTAGAGCTAATTTTTCCACCTGCCCCCGTTAAAATAATAATAATAATTATTATTATTATTATTTTTATTATTGTTGTTGTTGTTATTATTATTATTATATTCTCTGCAAATACAAGGATCAAAGCCTATTACGTCGCCCATTGTTACAACTGATATGTCCATCTTTTCATCGGTCGTCCCGGACTTCTTCTACTTTAAGGCGTATATTTTGCACTCACATGTGTCGTATTCGTGATGGGTCCATACATTCAGCGTGATCAAACCATTTCTGTCTATATGACCTCACCGTGTCATTCACTGGTCGGACAGCTAACTCGTGACAGATGTCATAACCCCTATTCCTATCTATCTATCTTGGTATACCCAGCTACTGATCTAAGGAACCTCATTCCTGCACTTTACACTCAACGTTCATGTGCATTCACTGCCATACAGACAGCTTGGAATGGACATCACCGTGTAAATGTTAATAACCTGTTTTGCCTACTTTATTCCTTAAGGTACGCTCGACAGTGGCATTCATCTTATTCAAGAGTTTATCTTATTCCATACATCAACCTTCCACAAGATATGATATATTGCATCCTAAGAAATTAAACGATGAAACTTGTTCATTACTTCTATTTTCAATCATTGTTATTCTGTCTTTTAGGAAATGCTCCGTAAAACAATCCGTCGTTTTAGATTTTTCAGCAAATAAACATTTTATGTGTCTTGATTATTTTATGAAGTATTATTATTACTACTAGGTACTTCAAAACTTATTTTCGTTGCAAATTGTATTATTAAATTGTTCACACATAAAAATAATTGATACTGTTGATACAATTGATATTATAATTTTTATTATTGGGTCGGTCAGTCTTTCGACTGGATTACCCGCCCGGCATATACCCGTGGTGCGTGTGTTACAGAGTCTTTCACAGGTATATGAGACCTACATTTTAATGCCGGATCCGGACGGCACAGTTGGGGAGGGTTTATACTAGGCAGGATACTTCTCGCTGGTTTGCCATCGCCTTTCAAGAGGGAACGGTCGTATCTAAATCAGATGGTCCCGACGGGAATCGAACCGGAGCCGACAGCGTAGGAGCGCCACACGATATTATAATAAGAACTTTATTTACTTAAATTTTACAACTTTTGTTTATGACTTTTCTATTATACAGTATGATGTAATATGATATTTACAACAACCTCTTGCTAGTTAGTTGTCGGGTTTACGTGGTGGCTAAGTTATTCCGTATTCTGCACGCCAAGCATAACCACAGGTGCAACTGTCATTGGGCCGACGCCCCGTTAGAGTACAATTAATGGGACTTCTGACCTCTCTTACTGTGCACACCACAAAGTGTTGTATTTAACAATGAGATAACATATAAATCCCTATGTAAGACTATTTACAAGCGGGTCCTGATTAAATTAGTAAAGCGTGAAAATGTTTTCATAATTACAGTAATCCCCCGTTATAACGGACACCGCTTATGAAGAAATCCGCTCATAACAGACAGCTCTATAAAAAAAACTGAAATGTTGAAAAATCAAAGACAATCAGGCTCAAAAATTTACAGTGAGCGAAATAAAAAAATCTACTTTAACTTTGACACCGAATGTGACAAACAAGGAACCAATCAAAAATATCGGTATGGAGTACGTGACTTCCATGCTCTAATATTTATATTTAAAAATCGTTTACTTGAATTCGGTTCGTTAGGTGTGTTCCTTGTAAATCTAGTTTTATTTTTGATTTTTGACAAATTAAAATGAAATATCCCATAGAAACTACTTCATTGTTGCCCATAACGTACTATACATATTAAAAATTATTCCCTCCCTCTTCAACTATCATTTTTGTTTCTAGAAAATTACCCCCTTATCCTTCAAATACCCTTTATATTTATAGATATTTCATCTAAATTTCTGCAGTGGATATTATGACCCCCTTTTCAGGATAATTTATTTATCAAAATTAAGTACTTTACTCTTGTTAAAACATAAAACATTACTAGTAAATTATCCCTTCGCCTTAACCGATTTTCAACAAAATCAATAGGCCTTGAGTCCTCTACAACTCTGGCACATATGCAAAAAAATATTTGATTCTATTTGAATTTGCGGCAGTTATCGTTCGCCATAGGAAAAACTCTACACAAAGACACTTTCGGAAAATCAATTTTCTTGATGTTTTGAGGGTAGTAAATTCAGAATCAGCTCTTATCTCGAACACGATATTTTTCGCCATCACCATACTTCCATTTCCTTACGGAACATGGAAGTAAAAACAACTGAGTTTATAATATAAAATAAAAATAATTTTGTTAATATGTCTATTTTTTAATTTAAAAAATATAATTTTTTGTTGAGTTTTGAAAAATTTCACTGTCTATGTCTGTATCTACTATGAAGTAGATTTTACATAGCTCTATTTAACACCAGCTCCTGTTCTAACATTTCGTCATTCTATGGTATATCCTAAAAAGAAACTTGGAAGAACTGTGTACCTCAATAAACATTTTGACCATCATAGTGAATTAACCATTTTGACCATAGTTAATTTCACAATAATAAACAGTCCAACCACATTTGGTATGCATTCAAGGCTTTCTACTATCTACACTCTCCCTATATATTTTCAGCATGAGCTTGCATAAAATAACATACACATTTAACAACTGGGACTTTGCGGCAGTTATCGTTCGCCACAGAAAAAATTCTACACACAGACATTTTTCGGAAATGACTTTCCTTTACGTTTTGAGCGTAGAATCAGAATCAGCCCTTATCTCAAACACGATTTTTTGCGATCACCATACTTCCATTTCCTTACGAAACATGTCGCCTTAAAATGAAAACATATCGCCCTATTATGATCACTTGCGACACCTTTGTGATTAAAGAATTTAACTCAATAAATCTCAAACAAAAATCAGTAATTTTTTAAAGCTAGTAAATATGGAAATTGATTCTGGCACATAGCCACCTTGTTTTTGAAGAAGACAGACAACGGACACAAGTTTTGTGTAAAGTACAACTGATTAAGATTTTATTACAGTTATATAGCCCTAAAAAGTATTTTATAAAAGATATAACTGTTTTTATTGCTCTACTGTTGTATTGTTATCTATTTTATATAAATACAGTAAAATAAATAGTTTATATTTTTACCCACCTACTTTACATGAGTCACATCCATATTATAAGGCCTATTTGTTGTATATAGTTACAACGGACTTTCAAAATAACGAACGCTTCAGAGCCCCTATTCGTGCGTTATAAGAGGAGATTACTGTATTTAAAATCACAAATAAAATTATTTATATTTTTCAAGGTGAAGGGGTCAGGATCGGTCAAAAAATATAACACAAATTTTGTTATTTGTGTCGACGTTTCGACAATATTTAGTATCATCATCAGGACAATTGTGAAACGTAGACACAAATAATTTAAAATTTGTGTTATATTTGATGACTGATCCTCACAAACTCTTCACCAAAAAAAATTATTTATTGAAGGTCACTACGAATTTGAGCATATATTATTTAAATTAAACTTTCATTACATTATTGAAAAGTAGAGAATTAATATACATGTGTGCGCGCGCGCGAGTGTGTGTGTGTGTGTGTGTGTGTGTCTGTGTTTTCAAATAAATACAATGCAAGTGGTTTAATTTTTACCTGACGCACGTTTCACAGAAATTATTCTGTGTTTTCAGAGGTTTGTTTGAACTGTAATTGAATATAACGCTTACAATATAGTTAACGGATAATCCATTTTACTTTGATTCTATTTTCGATTGCTTTAATGTTTATGTAGTTAGCCATTTATTATATATTTAATGTTTTTTATTCTAACAAATGTATGATTTTAAATAAATCGTCTTCTTTTCTTTTTATTTCAATTTATTCTTTAATTAGTAGATTATCATTCTTGTGTTTGTAAATATTAAGCTTTTTCCACATACTTGCAGTCTAGTTATTTAAACATATTACATGGGAGACCTGCAGGAATCTCAACGGTTACTTACAAAGGGATATACATATGTATATATATATACATATACATGTGTGTGTGTGTGTGTGTGTGTGTGTGTGTGTGCGTGTGGAGTTGGGGGGGTTCTTATCTGTTTGACCGCAATCTATACAAATTCTTGATTCCTTCTTAAACTAAAATTTGTACAGCTGTATGTTTATGTAACGAAGTTTACAAAAAACAGTTATTCTCCAAAATATTACTGCGAACACATAACATACATAGCAGTATGGCATACGGCACTGGAGGTAAACAAAACCCTTATTACTTTGGGCTCAGTGGGGACAGCTCGCCTGAGGTAATACTGAGAGAGCTGTGTGTGTGTGTGTGTGTGTGTGTGTGTGTGTGTGTGTGTGTGTGTGTGTGTGTGTGTGTGTGTGTGTGTGTCTATTGTAATGTAATCTAGCGGGAGAGGTGTCCAGTCCGTAATACTGTGAGGTGATGAAAATATAAGGGGTTTTGTTAGATTCCAATGCATTGAAAGTAACAGATAAGGCTGGTTGCCAAGTAGCTTACACAAAGTGAACCTTTACTAATACTTTCAACTTCATGTAGAAACAAATTGTTTAGTTATTGATATACTGCATTATTATTATATAATTTATTTAATATTTATAATTACTTTACCACAAGATGGTTTTCCTCAATTGGAACATGTTTCGGAAATCCTATATTTCCCATCCTCAGCCTTCCTAATTTTGATTCTTGTGGAATATTTGTGTTTTGGTTGGTTGTAGTTATGGTTTCCTGTTGGTTTTTGGAATTTTATACTGGTATTATTGTGTGTGACTGTGCTGTGTATTTTATATTTTTGAGTATTTTCGATGTTGAGTACTTTGAAAATTGTGTCGTGTTTTGTATTGATTTGTATTGGTTCAGCTATTAGTTTGCTTTTTGTGTTTTGTGTTTGTATATATTTTTAATATTTCCATATGTTTATTATGGTGCCTTTTTGTGGTAAGTTTATTAGTGTCATGTGGGTTATGTCTGGGAATTCATGTCCTGTGTTTACTGCATGTAAACTCGATTTATGTATACTGTATTTCTGGTTTTTGTATGCGTTTAGATGTTCAAAATAACGTTTTTTTATATGTCCTTTTTGTTTGTCTTATGCAACATTTATTGAAACAACCATTAAATTTTGTATATACCATTGGTTCTTGTATTACCTTTGTTGTGTGGGTTATTTACTTTTTGTAAATCATATTTGTTAGTTTTGTATGCTATTTTATACTGTTTTTAAATTTTATACTGTGTTTTTAAAACATAGGTAGAGGAATAGGTTTACACTGTGTTTTCAGATATTATTATTTAATATTTGGACAGAGGAGGGCTAAGTTATTAAGTTATCACCAGAGAGATATTTGAATGTGCTGTTCTTTGCTGACAACTTGCTGGTACTTCAAAATACGGAATCTGATTTGTTAAAATCTGTTTTTAAGCTTCATCAGATTTTCAAGCACAATATGAAAACCTAAACTATAAAGACAAAGGTGATGGCATTTCGAGGCAATGAACCAATAAGAACAACAATAATAATTGATGATCAAATTTTAGAACAGTTGAGCCATTTTAATTATTTGGGGAATGATATTGGCTATGATAGGAAGTATGATATTGATGTTAAATTAGGTACGTTCCAGACGTTCTGTGAGACAATCAATTGTACTATTAAAAACAATGTACGTCGAGATATAAAATTAACATTTTACATAGTAACGACGGTCCCAGTACTGTCTTAAGGGTGTGACTTATGGACACAAACGAAGAAACAAGACAGTAAAATACAGACCCCGGAAATGGCGTTCTTAGGACGAGGTAACAGCTGTTCTACAGTTGACTGTATAAAGAACGGAGACATAAGAGAAGAGTGTTACAAGTTTTTAAGTAGAATGTAAAATTAAAAAATTACAAATAACGGTGAAAAGAACACTTAGAAAGAATGTCAGCTTCCAAACAAGTCTCAAAATATAAAGCCATAAAACACAGGTTTTATAAAACAATGGCAGTACCTACACTACTGTATGGTTCTGAAACATTGGTCATAAAGGAAAAAGACGAACAGAAGATACAAAGAGCAGCAATGAAATTTATGAGATCAGTTAAAATGTGTAATAGACGAGATCATATAATAAATGAGGAGATTTAACTATTTTTGCAGTTAATAAAAGGATTAAAGAATACAGAAGAAAATGGATTCAACACATAAATAGAATGGAAGAAAATAGAATACCGAAGTTGGCGAAAGATTACATCCGTGGAGGCAGAAGAAAAGTTGGTAGGCCTAAGAAAAGGTGGACTGTGAAATAGGGACAGGCCGCTAAAGCCTAAAACCGTTAAGGAGATCATGATGGTGGACACCGGTGTGTGGGTAAACTCAGGAAGAGTTGGCTGGAGGATTTTTGAAGGTGGAAGAAACAGCACCTTGTGAAGACGATCATGTTGAATTTGGTAACATATAAAATATTATATGGAATATTCTAAATAAATTATTAACAATTTTACAAGGAAGAGATATGCGACAGCATTTAATAGACGTTATTACAAGCATGTATGCCGACACGAATATACGCATTGCCAGGAACGAAATACAAAAGAACCAATAAGTATATGTTTACGATAAGAGTGTTTCCTATCGCCAATGCTTCTTAATATTTATATTGTAACGAGAACCGTATCGAACCGCCTAGATCAACCGAGAGCATCCTTACACTCGTCCCCCCACTTTAGTAACACAGGTGTTGCCTCAGTCAAGGCCGCGTCCGAGTGTGTTCCAGATTCTTCAAGAGCACACTTGAAACACGCATTAGCGTCAGCAATTAAGTAAGGATGGAAAGATTCTAGAACACGTGCGCTACGGAAGTAAAGCCATAGCAGCCGGCTTGTCAGTCAGTTTACGTCGGACGATTACTCAGTGCGTTTAAGTGGCGATTAATTCAAGTGAGTTTCGAAGTATTGTGGCGAAGTGTTATATTTTTATAGTGTTATTACATTATGTAGTGTTATAATTGTGCAGGACTCTGTTAGTTGACATTATTATTCCTTGTGGACAAATTTTCCTCGGATTATAAGTTGTATTTGTCATTAATTAAAGCTGGTGATTAGTTACTTGATTGGTGTCTGTACTTTGTTTTACCCTGTACCATACGACGATCACTAAGACCGTCGTAACAATATAATTAATGTACTACGTCAGTAGATTAATAACGTAGAAAAATTACGCACAGGACTTAAATCGTAATGACTATACTTTTTGCAGACGACAAA
The DNA here is from genome assembly GCA_034769895.1 of Magicicada septendecula. Classification (NCBI taxonomy): domain Eukaryota; kingdom Metazoa; phylum Arthropoda; class Insecta; order Hemiptera; family Cicadidae; genus Magicicada; species Magicicada septendecula. The sequence continues at coordinate 32,214,861 of CM068371.1, read as the reverse complement.
GTTATAATTACAGACAGCGAATATACCCTTTGGAAAGCAGCACGTGAATTCTTTAAAATAGCAAAACATTACAATTTACAAATATCACCGTAAAAAACAAAAATGTTGGCATCTAATGGTAACAAATCTTTTAATAGCAAAATGATTATTAACTATATTGTGATAAAGCGAGTAAATGAATTCAATTTCCTAAGTAACTATACATCGTATAAGGATAAAATTGATATAGGCAAAAAGATAAAACTTTTGAACTACATAAATGCTACAATATAGTAGCAAGAATCCTATCAAAGAGCCCAGAACATTCTCAACCCCCCCCCCAAACCAGTGTGGCAGGTGTGAGGGAACCTCAGTCAAGGCCACCCACAAGTAGATTCTAGTGTGTTCAAGAACACTTGAGATAGGTATTAAGCAGGCGTGCAGTAAGGACAGAAAATTCTACTGGACCTCCGGGCGACCTACAAAAGCAAGAGCTTCAGTCAGTTACGTGAGTGATTTTCGTTTAGCGCGGATCGAATGTTTGTCGAAGTATTGTGTGAAGTGTTATTGTGCTATAAACTGTGTGGAACACTACCATTATTATTTCGTGTGGACCATTTTTACTTGAATTATTGTAAGAGAAATTATCTTGTTGATCACAAAAGATTAATTGTGATAATTAAATCTAGTTTTTAGTGACTTCTTTGGTGTCTTGTATTTTGTTTTACACTACACCATACGACGATCAGTGACACCGTCCTAACAATATGGAAAAGAATAAAGTAAGAAAAGGTACATCAGTAAAATTTTATAAAAGTATGTCTAACCCAAGTTCATTGTATAGTAGTGAAACATGGGCGCTCACAGGTACAAATCAAAACATAATCCAAACAGCAGATATGTAAATCGTATAAGATGATCGCAGGTTGTACAAGGAGAGGTAAAACTAGGAATATAAAAATAAGATAAGTACAAGTTGCCAGCTGATGTGATCAAATCAGAGAGTAGATGAATAAATGGTAGCAACATTTACAAAGAACGAGCACTGAAAAGATGCCAAAGCAGGGACGGAGATCTCTCAGAAGACCAAAAAAGAGGTGGAATGATCAATCGCAAAAGGCTCTTAGCCTATTGCTTGGTTGGCAGAAGAAGAAGAAGAAAGAAGAAGAAGAAGAAGAAGAAGAAGAAGAAGAAGAAGAAGAAGAAGAAGAAGAAGAAGAAGAAGAAGAAGAAGAAGAAGAAGAAGAAGAAGAAGAAGAAGAAGAAGAAGAAGAAGAAGAAGAAGAAGAAGAAGAAGAAGAAGAAGAAGAAGAAGAATTAACGATATCTATCCTGCATATCGTTAATAATAATTTTAGCAACGCGAAATGCTACCAAGGTGATCGCTTTTCGTAGGACTGATTCCGTACGAGCAAAAATTGTTATAGACGGTACTGTCCTGGAACAAGTTAGCAATTTTGAGTACCTGGGCTACAGTGTGTCTTATAATGCAAGCAACGGCGTTGTGAATAAGTTGCGTAAGTTCAACCTTATGTGCGGGAACATTAGGCGAACCCTTAAGTCAGTAAGTAAAGGAACACACCTAAAATTCTATAAGGTAATGGGCCTTCCCACACTTCTTTATGGGTCTGAGAATTGGACTTTAACGAAAGGCCAGGTCAACGCATCCAAGCAGCAGAAATACGATTTCTCAAGCACGTGGCGTGGTATACTCTCCATGATCATTGAAAAAAAAACACAGATACACGGCAGGAACTGAATAGTATGAGTATACTCGACAGGATTGTCCAGTATTAGTTGCATTGATGAGAACATCTTTGCCGAATGGATGACTGCCGCATCCCCAAACAACTGTGGAACTGTAAGCCCAGGGAACGGAGAGGTTTGGGACGTCCGAAGAAGCGCTGGAGTGACCAGCTCTATTATTGCGTGTTTGAAACCGGAACAAACCATCCTTGGTGTGTAATCCTTGAAGATGATGATGATGAAATGCTATCAATAGCTATGAAAACTTCCATAGCTGCCACATATTACATTAATTATTTTATATTATTAATAACGATTGTTATTAACTGTATCTTTGCTGTAATCATTGATGCGAATTAAGGTTAAAAAGGATTACTTCAGTTGAGGTTAACTTTGAAATGTTGAGGATCTATTCTTTTTTGTATGTTCGTGTTAGTGTAGTCTTTGTACGATTTCAGTGACTGCGTAATAAATGTGTGATAAACGTTTTGACGCTAGTTGGACTTTTTTTGTTGAATGATTTTTGTTGTTGAATTAAATATATAGCAGGAATATTAACTTGTCACTGCTCACAGTATGTGGTGACCAGGTAATCCTTAGTGCTGTGACTGTAATGAACATTGTGAACTTTACTTCCGTGTTCCATAAGGAAATGGAAGTATGGTGATCGCGAAAAGAACCGTGTTAAAGATAACGGCTGATTCTGATTGTACTACCTTGAAAACATAAAGAAAAGTCATTTTCCGAAAAGTGTCTCTGTGTATGTCTGTGTGCCTGTTTATGATAAATGACGATGCTGATGATGATGATGATGATTATTATTATTATTATTATTATTATTATTATTATTATTATTATTATTATTATTATACACCGAATATTCCCTCGCCGAGCGGTTTTATTAGAAATATACGTACTTGAATATTTCTAACGTGTTTGGTATGACGCATTAAAAGTAAATATAAAAATTAATTAAAAAAGATTTTAATACAAACCTTTCTTATACCTTTCAGCTTTCTTATTATCAACGTACACGTCTTTTTTAACTACCGTACTCTGAGTTAAGAAACATTTATGCACAATTGTTTTGCATACTTCTAAGGAAGGGTTTCTAAGCAGATTGAAGAAGCCACTTTTATAGGTCAACAAATGCAAAATTAATAACACCAGATAAGTAAAAAAAATTTCAATGTAATTAATGCAAGGGTAGGTACAGGTTTTAAATATATGTTCACTAATTATCGTGTATCAGATTTTCTGTTGCTAAATTTAAATGGTACCCGTCGAATTCACGTTTAGTGTCAACAATCCAGCGCAACAGTTCACAGTTTGTGACGTTGGTAAATATTAGTCGTGATTTGTTCTGCTTGTCGTAAGTAAAAGTGCTCACGACTCCCATCGCATACTGCAGGCCATTGTTGTCAAACGTCAAACTGACCCCGTCATAGCCAGTGTAGGCGTCATAACTATCTGAAACCATCATAGAGACAGAAAACTTGTTATGCGTTGCAACATTCAAATTACAACAATGGAACAACTAAGTTTACAAACTAAAATTATGCTAAATATAACATTAAAGACTTAAATTTGTATTGACCGTCAGTCAATGAATTTTTCCGGTGAAGGGTTTTTGAGGATCGGTCAAAAAAATAACACAAATTTTAAATTATTTGGGTTAACGTTTCGACAGTATTTACTGTCATCATCAGGACCTGTGTATGAATACAAAAGGAATGTCAAACACAACAGAACAATTAGTTGAGTGAACGTGATTGTGTATGTGTGCGCGCGCGCGTGTGCGTGCGCATGAGTGTATCCTTGTATATGTGAAGGAGTTGGGACAGTTTCTTTTACATCATCAAATGTTTTCTTTAAAATACAGCGAGGAAATTATAATATCACAGACTTAATTTATACAATATTACAATTTAAATTACTCATAATGTAATGATATTTGTAATTAATTATAAAAGCAGTAAGCAACAATTAAATATTAGAATTTTTACAGAAAACCAGTCAACATATAGCGTAGTAAAACATATTATAGCTAAATACAGATTATAGGGATGTTCAATTATGTAAGTATTAAAAGTTATTTTTATCAAGTTTCACCCACTGCTGGTATTAAAAACACCGTCAGTAGGTGAAATCAGTAGTGATATCAGTAGTGAAAGTATATTAGTACCAATATATTAATACCCAGGTCCTTATGATGGCAATAATTACTGTCGAAACGTCGACACACATAATTTAAAATTTGTGTTATATTTCTGTACCTGTCCTCACAAACTCTTCACCGGAAAAATAACATTACTATTTTTATATTTTGTGCTGTCTTTTACTGAAAAAATTACGCTGTTGCACACCACTATATAAAAAATTCACGATTAACACTTTCGAGTCTCTCAGCTCATTGTCACATCAGAAATATTCAATAATACAAGTACATAACAACAACAAAAATATGAATCAGTATTTGATAGGATGAGAAATAAAATTATAGAAAGGAAACGACGTTACAGAGGAGCACAGTTTATAAACTAAACTGCAAAGAATGTAATAAAGTGTACCTAGGAAAGACGGGACGGACATTAGAGTGCAGGTTGCCTGACCATAAACGAGGAGGTAGTAATAAAACAACAAATCCTTTATATGTAAATAATTTGATACAAGAGGTTCATAAATTTCTTAATCCACTTGATTATGAAATTTTATCATGACCTCCGAAATATGACATTCACTAATTTTTATGCAGGGTTGCAACTTAGAAAAATTACAAATTATGAAGTTAAATGTAAGACTAAAACATTATAAATTATAAACAACAGTGGAAAGAACAAAAGAACACTTAGAAGGAATGTAAGATTCAAAACTGTGTGTTTGTGAGTGTGTGTGTGTAGACCCAGGAAGTGATGGCTGGAGGATCGTTGGAGGTGGAACAGGCAACACCATGCCTATGGCGAGATGTGAAGATGATGATGATGTCTTTGTTTTCCTTCCGTCCAGAAATTGGCATGTGGTCCTTAGATGGCCGATACAAAAAAAAACTTAAATAAATAAAAAAATATCAAATAAAATAAATTAAATTAAATTAATTAAATATAAATTTAATTATATGTAAAATTAAGAACGTCATAATCATAAACCGAATCAATAAATTTATGATCCTCTTCAATACGATGTCTAGCGGAAAGGGATGATTAGATTTCTTTCTTTCAATTTTACTTCTCTCTTTCGTAATCCGCCGGTAGATTATTAATTTGTTAAGAAAACAAAACGTTTAGTGAACTCTTTTTTCTTTACTTGAACTTTTAGAGTTTGTACCTGAAGAGTGACTGACACAAACAACTCACCTCGTCTGTTCACAGCACAAAATGAGTCGGGGTGAACCCACAACTGGTACCACAAGCATAGTTCAGACAAACACTGCTTATACTCAATGTACGTCAGTTGTTTGGACGAGAAGGTGACCGCTCTGTTCCACTGTGATCCGTCCCAAATGTTTCTGAAACCAGTTAGCTGTAACCACAGATTAATTGAATTGTTACATTTTTATACATCTATATAAATATAGAACTCAAAGTCTAAACATTTATGGGTACTGAATACAAATCCACACCGTTACACCGATTGGCACCAAATTTTGCACAGGTAACCTTTGACACAAGGGAAAAAATACTGTCTAACTTGAAATTTGATATTTTGCCCCGTTTGCTCGATTTAGGCCCTTTTAATTATGCCTTTTTGTTGATGTATATAAAGATGTCAATATGCGATTGTTTTTAATATGCGATTGTATCGATATATTTTGTAATTTTGTATACAGATAAGTCTATATATTTTGTAATTGTCTTAAACGATTATAAAATTTATGTTTATACGTATTTCAAATGATGCAATGAATAAGTAATGAAGTATATTAAATACTACTACTAAAGATGTCAATAACACCATGGAGACCAGAATTAATTAACATAGTAACAAATAAATAAATAAAAGCTATTTAGCGGCATAGGAACTGAAGATTTTCCAGTCCTGCAGTATATTTTCGATGTTTTATATAATATGCAATTATATCGCTATATTACGATGTGGAAAAGAAGAAGTGTACTAATTGTAAATGTACAAACGTACTAATGTACAAATTGTTTGTTACTTAATGCAAAGCGAAAATACGTGCTGTTTTTTGTCTGAACAAGTCAGAGTATGCAGTGGAAACATACACAATCTCAGAAGGAATGTCAGTCCCAACCTTCGGTAGGAAAAGTAATGGTGACCATATTTTTTATTATTATCAAGGTGTCCTGCTCTTAAATTTTAAAAAAACTGGTCTCAACATCAACGCTGAGCGATATGAAGACAGCTTAGAACGCTTACGGGTCAGCATCACCCGCGAAGCTCAAAAATGGTGTCATTCTTCTGCGTGATAATGCTCGACCCCATGTAGTCAAGACGATTCAAGATCTGCTTGGTCGTTTGAAATGAGAAGTCTTACAACATTACAACACCCACCTTACAGTCCCGACTTGTCCCCATGCGATTATCATGTTTTTGACCCATTAAAGGAACCACTAAAAGGACGGCGGTTCAAATCTTACTCTGAGGTAGAGTTTGCTCTGATTGCTAACTTTCTTCAGAACAGAACCTTTCGCGTGAGAGTTGATAATACCCTTTCCTCGGAAAGAGCTATTACGGCTGGTGTACCTCAGGGAAGCGTCTTCTCTAGCTCCAGTACCAGCTTGACGAATACGTTGAGTGGGCAGAGAAATGGAAGGTTGTCATCAACGCGGCCAAGAGCACAGCCGTAGCCTTCTCCAGACGCTTCAGGCTCCCCGACAGACTGTACGTAGGCGACACAGTTGCCCTGGTCTCGAGAGGTCAAGTACCTCGGGCTCCACCTCGATCATCGTCTTACCTGGCTGACACACTCCCAACAAGTAGGCCCCAAGACCGTCCATCGACTACACATACTCCGTCCCCTGCTGTGCAGCAATTCTATGACCCGCCGCCTATGGGAGCTTCTCGTCTCCACCTATGTGGTGCCGATGGCTACCTACGCGATCCCCGTACGGGGCTACTTGGCGAAGACCCACAAGCAAAAGCTTCAGTCTCTCCTTGACCGAGCATTGCGCTGGGCGTGCAAAGCCCACTATCTGGCATCGAATAAAATCATCCGTGAAGCCCTGCGTGTCCGTTCCCTGGACGCCTCTATAGGGACGCTGTCCCGGAAATCTATCCCCGCACCGCCCGATTTCAGGACAACCATCTCATATTAGCGCCCTAGATCGCTAACAATCAGTGCCAGATGAATCTTGCACCCGGCCTCGGCGAACTCTAACGCTAAATTAAATAATTAATTGAAACTCCGCGGCCGGTAGCAGGCCACATCCTAAACATCTAGTTCTATCTATTGTCCCTGTGGCAGGAGCTTTACTTGAAGCTCGGGACGCAGCATACGAGCGGGCGACGGGCATGTCCATCGTCCCACACAGCCCCCCAGGTCGTCGGTAGAGTTTGCTGTTAGCAAATGGTTCCGCAAACAGCCGTAAGAAATTTACCAGCACGGAATCTACAGATTAGTGCAACAGTGGGACTCGTGGCTTTATGTTAATGGAAACTTCTTTCAAAATCGTTGAATGAAAAATGCTTTACAGCCTCTAAAAGTGTTTCTATTGAACAATCCTCGTAACTATTAGTGGACAGGACAAGTGATACCTTTCCTATATCTCCCGGAGTCGTTGTGACCTCATGATCCCAGTCGATACACGCCGGCGTGACGTTGACGCTCTTGTCGAGGTCGAGCAGTGCGAGAGAGTGCGCGTTCAGCGTGTAGATTCCTGCATAACGGGGCGTCACTGCAATTGCTCTCACCTGCAATTTTCAAGAGAAATAGTTTTAGAAATCAATATGAGTACTTACATTTACCAACTTCAATCGATTCATGTATGTTTGTGCAATTTGGCAGTAAATACACTAAAAACTCGTTTATCCGAATTTGATGGAATCATGCCCGTTTCGGATAAACGAAATTTCGGATACTCCAAACTTCTACTTAAATTATAATACATATGTAAGTACAGTACAAATCGATAATTCGGAGTACTTCTTATCCCAATTAGTTCTGATTATTGACTTTCGACTTTATATCATATGGAATCGCTTGTCTACACTAATTATTATAGATTATAGCAACAGGAAAATGCTTTTGTGTATTTTTAAAATTTACTAAAAATTGTTTCGGATAAACAGGATTTTTTTATAAACTTGATTCGGATAAACGAGTTCTTAGTGTAATCTTAAAATATTTCAAAGTAATAATACATTGAATAGCACATTGAATATACACTTGAGCGCGTGCACACACACACAAGTTCTAGTAAACTTGGTTTCCCAGTAACCCATTCACCGTTAGAAAAACCAACCTATGATTGAAACAAATGTAATTATAACAACATTAATAAAATGATAATAATATTTTTTTAAGAGGGGAAAATTATTTATGCAACGTCAGAAGAAACCATGTTTTTCCTGGTGTGCGGGACTCTCACCCACCTCTTAGAGAAAATTTTTCAAAAACACTTTCATTATTCGTAAAAATTTAACGTATTAAATACAATTTATTAAAAAAATTTGTTGCTACAAAAATTTATAAAAATGAATTTACAAATATTTAATACAAAAATGTTCTCACACATGGAGTAACATTACATATTAACGTATCTGAGGGTCATCTCAAAATTAAGTTTTCGAATTTTGTTTTTCAAAGGAAAATTGCGGAAACAGGCTGACAAATGTTGTAGAACTTTATCTGTGTGTAGTGGCAGCAGTAAAAAAACCTCATCCGCTGCGTAGCAACGTAAAAAAAACGCGAAATTTAAAACCATGGACGTGCCATTTACAAGCGTGTCCGATTGCAATGTGCGTAGTGTGATTCGTTGTTTTTGCTCCAAAAAATGAATCATCGGCTAAAATTCATTGTCACTTAGTTTCTGTGTACGGACCTGACTGCAGAAAGTCTATATAGTTATGTGAGAGACATGGTACCGCTTAAATCGGAGCATTTCGTTTTAAGACTTGCTCCTTATCGCCGTATTCTGAATCCTATGGAATTAATATGCAGCCAGCTGAACGTATTTGTTGTCCGTCATGACACAACGTATATACGCTGTCTGATACAAAACAATTGATAGAGAAGGCGGTAAATGAAACAACGGCGGACAAGTAGCATCATTACGTCGAGCTTATAATCAAGAAAGACACAAGGCTATTGTAACTGGCCCACATTACCGACGTCGTTGTGGACAATCTTATCAATATTAACGCTAACTCAAGTTATGATATAAGTTCCGACACAGATATGGAAGGCATCGAATTACTTTCTGACAGCAACTGATAAATATCGGTATGGAGAACCATACATGACTTCCATGTTCTAAGATTTATATTTAAAATCATATTCGAAATGAAATATTTCCATAGAAACTACGTCTTTCTACTTATTGCTTCAGCATTAACCACAGTACTGTGGTCACTAACGTATACCACCTCACGATTTCGCACTCGATTTTCACCGATGATGGCAGTCGATGGCACTGCCGAAAAGTCTGGTTTTGCAGAAAACATTGAACTACAGCTAAAGAGCCCGGGAAGCAATTTTAACAAAAAACTACTTCTTTGTTGCCGATAACGTAGTACACATAAAAAATTCTGCCCTCCACCTTCAACTATAATTTTTAATAATAGAAAATTACCCCCACCCCGTTCACCTAACCTCTTCATTTATAGATATTTCACCAAAATCAATAGATCTTGAGCTCTCTGCAACTCAGGAAAGAGTGCAAAAAATTATTTGATTCTCATTGAATTTTCGGCAGTTATCGTTCGTCATAAAAAATTACACTTTTTAAAACATAAAACGTTGCTGATAATCTACCACTTCCCTTAACCGATCTTCAACAAAATCAACAGACCTTGAGTTCTCTTTAGTTCAAAAAGGTATGCAAAAACCTAGTTGATTCTGTTTGAATTTACGGCAGTTATCGTTCGTCATATAAAAAATAACCCTTGTTAAAACATAAAATGTTGCTGGTAAACTACCCCTTTCTCTTAACCGATCTTCACCAACACCAATAGGTATTGAGAACTCTACAATACAAAGCTGTATGCAAAACATCATTTGATTCTGTTTGAATTTGCGGCTGTTATCGTTTACTATGGAAAAAAATTACCCTTGAAAAAAACCGTTGCTGGTAAACTACCCCTTTCCCTTAACCGATCTTCACCAAAAACGACAGGTCTTGGGTACTCTACAATTCAAGCTTTTATGCAAACAATTATTTGATTCTGTTTGAATTTGCGGCTGTTATCGTTTGCCATAGAAAACACCCTTGATAAAACATAAAACGTTGCTGGTAAACTACCCTATTCCATTAACCGATCTTCACCAATAACAATAGGTCTAGAGAACTCTACAATTCAGGGCTGTAGGCAAAACATTAGTTGATTCTCTTTGAATTTACGGCAGTTATCGTTTGTCACAGAAAAAATACCCTTGTTAAAACATAAAACGTTGCTGGTAAACTACCCCTTTCCCTTAACCTATCTTCACCAAAAACAATAGGTCTTTAGTACTCATCAAAACAGGGCTGTATGCAAAAACGTATTTGATTCTGTTTGAATTTGCGGCTCTTATCGTTTGCCATAGAAAATACCCTTTTAAAAAATAAAACGTTGCCGGTAAACTACCCCTTTCCCTTAACCGATCTTCACCAACACCAATAGGTATTGAGAACTCTACAATACAGGGCTGTATGCAAAACATCATTTGATTCTGTTTGAATTTGCGGCTGTTATCGTTTACCATAGAAAAAGTAAATATCGGTATGAAGAACCATACATGACTTCCATATTCTAAGATTTATATTTAAAATCATTTTCGAAATGAAATATTACCGTAGAAACTACTTCTTTCTACTTACTGCTTCAGCCTTAACCACAGTACTGTGGTCACTAACATATACCACCTCACGTTATCACACTCGAATTTCACTGATGATGGAAGTCAATGGCATTGCCGAAACGTCTGGTTTTGTAGAAAACATTGGACTACGGCCAAATATCCCGGGAAGGAATTTTAACAAAAACTACTTCTTTGTTGCCGATAACGTTGTACACATATATATAAAAAATATGCATAAAATTAATGGCTTGTATAAGTTAATGATTGATCTCCATTAAGTAGTGCTCAAGTTTCCAAAGTTTTAATATTATGATGTCCGTAATTAAAACATCAGAGCAGGTTTAGTGTGTATGAGGGTTCACTGTGGACAAAAATTTTCAACATTTCCTATTGAGCGTTGCTTAGAATAAATCTGCGAATCTACAGTGTACGTTTCACAGAACAAACACGCGGAAAAGAAGGAGCGCTCCGAAGTCACTCATGGACCCTCAGCATCTTGCAGAGGGTTCATTCCCTAAAGACGAAAAGTCTGTCTATGAATCGTTCCTCTGTAAACACGTGCAGTTACACTGCCCAGCGATCCACAGGAAGCAAATCGCTATCCACGCTGGACACTTTTTCGGCTTGCATGCGTTATGTTGGTATGGGTTCGGCACTTACCATTTAAAAAGCGTGCAAATGTAAGAAAATAAACATGAATGAGGCCAGAAATAACGCGAATTGTGTGTGTGTGTGTGTGTGTGTGTGTGTGTGTGTGTGTGTGTGTGTGTGTGTGTGTGTGTGTGTGTGTGTGTGTGTGTGTGAGGGAGCGCGTGTGTGTGTGTGTGTCTTCCCTGCCTTTTTATTGCGGTAGTGATAATAATAAAATGGAAACGTAAACAGTACAAAACTGAGATATGCTTGCCTGCCACGCACGCTATATTTTCTCTTATACATGACTAGCAGAATACCCGTGCTTCGCTACGGAGTTTCACGTTGTACGTAATGAAAATGTTAGTTTAATTAATAAAGTTTAATTAAAGTAGGCTTTTTAAAAATAAATAGCTGTTGCCCACAATTTCGTTCGCGTGGTCTTCAATTTAATGCGATAAATATTTAGAACAGAATCTATTCTATTGGGTTGCCATAGTAACCAGATCTAATAGTTTTTTAAGACCGCAAAGGACCCCCCAGAGGATCGTATCGAAAAAAACACCTGTCCTATGTTGATTCTCCCGTTGCGTAAAATATTTGTGCCAAGTTTGGTTGAAATCGGTCCAGTGGTTTAGGAGGCGATGTGGAAGACCCCAAAGAACCCCCAAAAGGACCCCATCGAAAAAACACCTATCGTATGTTGGTTCTCCCGTTGCGTAAAATATTTTTGCCAAGTTTGGTTGAAATCGGTACAGTGGTTTAGGAGGAGATGTGGAAGAAACCTTCGCGGACGTGCGCACAACAACTCACCGAAGTTTCATCGCAATCGGATGAATGGTATAGGAACGCATACGGGACAAACAAAGAAACATTCATTTATATATATAAGATGTAAACTATACCACTTACTTGACATAAACCGTGATAGCTAAGCTAATGTACAACATATATGTATTAATTATACACATAAATGTTCCTCGATAGACACTCTATCTATTGGCGAAAACTTGAATAAAATCCGTTCAGTACTTCCTGAGATTAGCGATTTCAAACACAGAGAGAAAACGGACCGACTTTACTTTATACTATGCACAGATTTACATTAAAATGAAAAAATTATAATTTTATTGCCTGGCAACAAAATTATTTTATTTTTAACAATTACCATTGTTTGAAAAAGTTTAAATGAATTTTCAAGTACTTTACTCTTGTTAAAACGTAAAAGGTTGCAGGTAAACTACCCCTTCCCCTTAACCGATCTTCACCAAAATCAAAAGGCCTTGAGTCCTCTACAATTCAGTGACGTATACAAAAAATTATTTGATTCTGTTTGAATTTGCGGCAGTTATTGTTTGCCATAGAAAATACGCTTGATAAAAAACGTTGCTGGTAAACTACCCCTTCCCCTCAACCGATCTTCACCAAAAACAAAAGGTCTTGAGTACTCTACAAATCACGGCTGTATGCAAAAAATTATTTGATTCTGTTTGAATTTGCGGCTATTATCGTTTGCCATAGAAAATACCCTTGATAAAAAAACGCTGCAGGTAAACTACCCCTTTCCCTTAACCGATCTTCACCAAAAACAATAGATCTTGAGAACTCTACAATTCAGGGCTGTATGCGAAACATTATTTGATTCTGTTTGAATTTGCGGCTGTTATCGTTAGCCAAAAAAAAAATTTCCCTTAATAAAAAAAAACCGTTGCTGGTAAACTACCCCTTTCCCTCAACTGATCTTCACCAAAAACAATAGGTCGTGAGTACTCTACAAATCAGGGCTGTATGCAAAAAATTATTTGATTCTGTTTGAATTTGCGGCAGTTATCGTTTGCCATAGAAAAAAAATCTACAGACGGACACACAGACAGACACACAGACACACACACAGACACACACACAGACACACACACAAACACTTTTCGGAAAACGACTTTTTTTCATGTTTTGAGTGTAGTACAATGAGAATCTGAAATAATCTCGAACACGATTTTTTTTGCCATCACCATACTTCCATTTCCTTAAGGAATATGGAAGTAAAAATATGGAAGTAAAAATTACCCTTGATAAAAAACCGTTGCAGGTAAACTACCCCTATCCCTTATCCGATCTTCACCAAAAACGACAGGTCTTGAGAACTCTGCAAGTCAGGGCTGTATGCAAAATATTATATGATTTTGTTTGAATTTGCGGCTGTTATCGTTTGCCATACAAAATACTCTTGATAAAACAAAAAACGTGGCTGGTAAACTACCCCTTTCCCTTAACCGATCTTCACCAAAAACAATAGGTCTTTAGTACTCAAGAAATCAGGGCTGTATGCAAAAACGTATTTGATTATGTTTGAATTTGCGGCTGTTATCGTTTGCCATAGAAAATACCCTTGTTAAAACATAAAACGTTGCTGGTAAACTACCCCTTTCCCTTAACCGATCTTTACCAAAATCAACAGATCTTGCGAAGCCTACAATTCAGGGCTGTATGCGAAACATTATTTGATTCTGTTTGTATTTGCGGCTGTTATCGTTTGCCAAACAAACAAAATTACCCTTGATAAAAAAAAAACCGTTGCCGGTAAACTACCCCTTTCCCTCAACCGATCTTCACCAAAAACAATAGGTCGCGAGTACTCTACAATTCAGGACGGTATGCAAAAAATTATTTGATTCTGTTTGAATTTGCGGCTGTTATCGTTTGCCATAAAAAAAATCTACAGACACACAGACACACACACACACACACACACACTTTTCGAAAAATTATTTTTTTTCATGTTTTGAGTGTAGTACAATCATATTCTGCAATAATCTCGTACACGATTTTTTTTGCCATCACCTTACTTCCATTTCCTTAAGTAACATGGAAGTAATATACATTATACTGGTAAGTCAAACTTCGTCATCCTTATTTGCTAAACTGCTAAATGTCATGTTGTGGACGAGGCCTTTTACCATTTTAATGGTGTTTGAATCACGACTTGAAAATGGTGGAAACACTGAAGAGTCTAGTCCAGAACATGGCATTTAGCAGTTTAGCAAACACGCACGACGGAGTTGGAGTTACGGAGACTACTAATTCAAATAACAAGATTATTTACTGGTAAGTAATTCTCACGGATTTTTTTTCGTTTTAAATAAACTTTACTTTTTTGTTTTGTTGCGATTTTTAAACAGTTAACAAAACAGCCATTTGTATTGCATAGCAGTGATTAAAAAGTCCGTTAACTTGTGTTATAAAATAAATATTTCATTGTCGGTCTGACACAGTCACAAATTTTACTTTGGTTAGGACGAATTATGACAATGTGCATGCGTCTGATGTGCCACGCCTGTTTGTTTACATCAGGATTAAACTAAAAAGGGAAATAGTACAGCTATTTTAACATAGGAAAGACATGGCACTAAGAGTCTCCCATATGCATCCCATATTCGAAAGTTTACAATACCATTTCTTGTAAATTGTAACACTTTTCTGCCGCATCTTGGTCTGTTTGTTTTTAATTAAATTCAAATTTCTACTTATTTTCAGTAGACATTATACACATCAATTTTCTCATAATTAAATTCTTTACAAATTTAGTTTAAAATTTATATTTGTTTATTGGTAAAATAACGAAATTATTTTATGCCAAATCTGAAAATGTGTGTTTATTGACTCCAATTTTTCGTGTTTTGTAATACAGGTTTTCTTAGAAAGTAATTGAGGTAGAACCCTGAGACCTCTTCTAATCAATTTTTCAGATTAGAAACCATAAGAAACCACTAAATTTACCCTACATTTTATACCCGAAAAATTTCAGTATGGCGTCACTTTACCGTGGGAGCTCGTCAACTGGTTCGGGAGCAGTAACACGCTGACGAACCGTTTTCGGACCTATGATTATATGGACATTTTTTCTTATTTTAGCTATAAAATCACGTCCCGAGAGATTGCCGTGCAATTCTGAATCACCCTATATATGTTTTCAAAAAGCTGCAGTTTGTTCACTTCAGATATAAAATTTGTTCCTCTTGATAATACATTTAACAGCGTTACGTACTTTGACCTTCATAACGTGAGGCCCGTCGTCAGTCCAGTTGCGATTCTGCTTGCCGATTGCCACTGTCACCTGCGACGGAGTTGCCATCGCCAAAGTACTTTCGTTAACTACGCAGTGCGCAGCTGTAACACACACAACAATCAACAAACGATTAACATCACTAGTACGCTTCCTAAGCAGAAATCTAGAAAAAGAGGTCGGTGGTGAAGCTGCACATCGAGAGTCCCGAAGACAGATGCTGGAATGCTGGCAGAGAGTTTGGGAGCAAGAAGAGCGAGGTCGCTGGACAAGAAGCCTCATCAAGCAGGCGCAGCCGTGGGCGGAGAGCAAGCATGGCGAGATCGATTATTACCTCACCCAGTTTCTGAATGGACTCGGGTGTTTTCGATCTTTCCTGATACAGTTAGAAAGGCTGGGTCACCCAAGTGCCTGTACTACCCGGGAGCTGCGGACGATGCCAGCCATACATTTTTCGACTGCCACAGTTGGGAGCAATATAGAAGATCGTTGCAAGATGTTATTTGGCAGGAGATCTCTCTGGATAACACCGTTGAAGCGATGCTGCAAGAGGAGGACACTGGAACTGTGTGGCACGCTACGCAGAAGATATTCATCGGGTGAAGAAGACAGATTTGGATAATATAACATAGAAGGCTAACAAGTCAGATGTGAGCCCTAGGGTTGAAGAACAATAGGCCTAGCCCGAAGCAGTGTGTCAAACAATTCGAGGTTAGTGTCGTAGAAGAGGAAAGGGAGTGGTTTTTTAGTGGGTTGGATATGATACTCAAACCCACCGACCCCGGAAGTGGGACCCTTCCGGACATTTGTACAACAAATTTTTCCACATGCCCGCATTATAAAAAGCTGCAGAATTCGCTCATTGTTTTGAAGGAAGAAAGCGTACATTTATTATTGCATAAATTTCAATATTAGATCATCAATCTAGAAACACGCAAATTTTCGCAACGTTCTCGATTTACGAAGGGAAAGAAGAAGAAGAAGAAGAAGAAGAAGGAGGAGGAGGAGGAGGAGGAGGACAAGGAAGCTAAGGAGTGGTGGAGGACGGTGAAGATTCAGAGATGGGGAGGGGAGGAGGAAAAGGATAAGGCGGCTGAGGAGAAATAGAATGGGGAGGGGCCTGGGAAGAAAAAGAAATAAGGAGAAAAGAATAAAGAAAGAGAAGAAGAAAAGGTGTAGTAGTAGTAGTAGTAGAAGAAGAAGAAGGGGATAAAAGAACACAAACAAGAACATTTAAAAAAATAAAAAATGTTTACTTATTATCCATACTAATCTAATACGGTTCGAGAAACAGAGTTAAATTACATCTGTGCATAGCGATTGTCCACAGAAGTGATTTGTACATGCCCTACTTACATGTCAATACGATGTGTGGTGATATGAGCGTACCCAAACAGTCCTGCGGTCCTGTTGGGCTGTTCGTGTTCCGCATCAACACTACCCACGGAACTGCCCCTGTGTCTGTCAAACAAGGGTCTATTTTGCCGCAGATTTCTGTACAAATCAGTAACATTTATATTGTTAGCTTTTTATAATAAAAAATGTTCAGTTGTTTACAAAAAAATTATTCACTATTTCGATACAAGTAGATTTTTTTATTGTGTTATAAAACCATCCGTTTTGCAAATGACACTGCACTTTTAGGAAACAACCAGGAAAAGTACAGAATGCACTTTACCGAATGAACAAAATCTTGAAACGTAATTGTGACATGACGATAATTACAGAAAAAACAAAGGTCATGAAGTGTTCTGTAAGTCCAAATGAGAAGACTAAGGTATTCCTGAACGGTAGGAAGATAGTGCAAGCTAACTGCTTTAAAGGGCCAATTACATTAGTTTATATATTTTTAAGAGACCAGTGATAAAGGTTTTGAATTTGTAACAGGCCTCTATGTTTTAGTAATGTGCACATCACACTGTAATGTACTTATTGAATATTACATAATTGAATATTACATAATTAATTATAATGAATCCATTTGAGTGTTTGTGGTGTACTTTTTATAATTTTCCTAATGTCTAAAGCATTTGTGTCTATTTGCACAGTTATTTTCACGAATAAAGAATGAACATGATCATGGTCAAGTTAAATTCAAATTACATAATGTTCAATATTATATTAAAAACATATATATATATATTATAACAGTACAAATTACAAATTTAATGTCAATTAATTTGTGGAGTGCCAAAATTTATATAACATCACTGGTAAAGTGTACCAATTAATGGAGTTTGGGTGTAATCGTAATAAAAGTAGTCATTGATTGAATTGTAACGAATTTTCATAATTTTATTCATAAAGCTCAAGCGTGTTTAAAAATCTCATTTACTTCGCCATAAATATTCATTATTGTTCGCTTAAAAACTTTCAAATGTTGCAAGACATTTATCATTAAATAAATCTTATATTCTACATTAACAAGTTATATTCTAAATACTTATTTGTTAATATTAACATACGACTGCTCAGTCTGACAGTGTGTTTACTGCAGTTTCGTTTTTTTTCTTTATATAACTTTCAACTACGTTAATTTATGCATTGCATACATAGCAATCATTATTTCTCTACAAACTTCAAAATAAAATTGAGCTTGACTAAATTAATCGTTAAACATTAAAGAAAATATTTTATTAAATTTAAATCAGATTCTCTGAACATCTTTATCTACATTTTACATAAACTCGTATTCATGGTTTAAATTTCAAAATGTTTTTAAATGTCATTAGTCTCTTTTAAAGTTTATAAATGGATTCTGTCTCCTCGATTTTGTAGTTCATACTCATGTCCTCCGTTGATCCGTAAGTCCTCTTCTGATGGAGTTCCCTGCACGTCCCCAGGTTTTTGTTGTCGTCTTCCTCCGGTTACTCGTCACTCATGGTCCCATCTGGTTGATGTAGTATAGTGTGAGAGGTTGCTCTGCACCTGCTGCTGTAGTTCTAGCAGACGCCTCTATTGTTCACCAGAGCGTTCCTCTCCATGAAGTAACATAGTAGCTCGTCTTGACTGACGGACGTTTGTGTGTATAGACATCGTAAAGTATGTTCTATATTCGCATTTGGAAACAGATTAAGAGTTACTGTTCAATTAACAAAATTTAAAAATTCGCGTCGTTAACGGACATAGCGTCCCGCCGCTACTAAAGACTGATTGAGAAAGAAGGCTGGCTTCTTGCATGCCCTATTTATAATCGAGCATCATACAGCTCCTGTTGGGACAGAACTCTGCCTGTTTGAAATTGTTCAGTGGCGTCAGTTCTCCCACTCTCGTCCAATTTCATATTTTCGCACATTTCTGCCAATGGCAAAGTCTAATGTGAACTACAGGGTGCTCTAACGATGGATGATTTAATTACCATCGCAATAGAATAATCCGTGTATTTACCACGCACTTAAAATCGCACTGAATTCGCACTGCGCGTCCTTTTCACGCCGTTTTCCCACTACACATGCGTATTAATTTTATACATTTTTAGGAGTCTTCGAATTTTTACTACCATTTATGGTTTCCTTACAATTAAATAAAAACTCTAATTTGACAATTATTTAGGGTAAAATTGCAAACTTTTATGCACGAACTGGCCTCACTCACACACATCACTTACTACTGTACACACTCGCAGCGACAGTCGTGTGAATGTTCAGGTCAGTTCCTGTCTGTCTATACTCCGTATTTTTAACATAAACTCAGCTTTCAATCTCAGATCTGCTTGTTTATTACATATTTATTAAATTTAATTTAAATATTTATTTTATCTATTAAATGCACAGTACAGCATATGATTGTACTGTCGCAATATATATATATATATATATATATATATATATATATTATAACAACTTTAATTCACTTTATTTAATTTGGGTGAATTATATAACATAACAATGTTGTTAGGTGTAATCGTAATAACAAAAATGCGTAATATGTTTTTCAAATATTTACATTATTTATTTAACAACCTCTTTACTTATTTCGGAAATAACAAAAATATTCATTATTCATCACTTGTGCGATCTTATGCATTGGCTTCTGATGAACAATTTACATTTAAACAGGTTATACATAAATCTTATTATCTACTCTTAACTATTAATTATTTTTGCTTGCGGCTTGCTCATTCAATGTGGTCATTTTTGCAATTGCTTATTCATTTATTTCAACAATGATTTTATTTTATTTAAATTCCTTTAATCTTACCTGGCTTTAATACTTTTCTACTGCATATGCATTGTGCTTTTATCAAATAAAGACTTTATTAATTACTTTAATTTACTTCGATTTCAATCAGATATTGCTCTTATAGCATTTACGTTATCTTCAAATCCTAATTGCTATACATGAGATATTATTCTAATTTAACAATCTGCTTTACACCACTATGTACAATTTAATTATTTTTATCAACAGTTCGAATGTCTTTCATTCTAGTTTTAATTATTGTCTTTCAATTGTCGGTAATTATTATGGTTTTTTATCACCTCGTTTGATGTGGTAAATTATCGGTGTGTCCTCCGTGTCCTCTGTGTCCTCGGGTCCTCTTCCAGGATTCCACTGCATGTACTGCTTACTTGTTGTCTCTCCTCACATCATGGGCTGTAGGTGTGTCCATAGAACCTCTGCATATGTGCTCTGCTACTCTGCTTTGACTTCCAGTTCGTCCTGTGACTCTTACAGTAGATTCAAAACAGCGTTGTTGACTGACATATCCTCCAGCGGCAACGGTTGAATTAAGAAGAAGAAACTTTATTAGCGCTACCTGGTATTTATAGCCACATCGTGCAAAACTCCTGTCTGAACAATATCGGTCTTTTCAGAGTTTGTCGAAAGCGTCCTTTCTCCCACTCTCGTTCGATTCATTAATTTCGCTTATCTTCGCGAATTGCGAAGACTGTTTTACACTACACTCTGCTCAATCGATCGCTAATTTTCATATGTCTATTATATGTAACTTACACTTCTTTATTATAATTATTCATGGAGTTATTCACTTTTATATTCATTTTTTTATTTCACTTTACGTCACTTTTAAACGGGTTTTTAACCCTTTGCGCATCTTTATAAAATACATACTTTGGTGCATTTAGTTTTTTACATTATTGTACATAGTTTTCTTATAATTAAAATAATACTTAAAGTCTAACATCATTTGAATACGGGTGGTTACTGTCCAGGAACAGACAGGTTTCACACACACAAACAAAATACACATGTCCACACAGCTAGCGCCAGGTGGCCAGATATGCGTGTACATGCCTGAACGGTGCGTTCCCTATTTTTTAAACAATCCAGCTTGCAATCTGAATCGTGTCTATCAACTAGAGATTTAATTATTTTTATTAATTCTTTTAATTATTTTGGCAATGCACAGTACCATATATGGTTGTACTGTCGCAATATATACACGTTGATTGGTTTAGTGCCAGTTCCGCCTAGTGCAAATTCCTTAAAATTTGCTCTGAAATGGGACGAAGCACCAGTAATTTAAACAATACAAGTTTATGAGCCAGGCAAGCATTTTTTAAGAATAGGTTTCTTCTGCGTCCAGAAACGTGTAAGAAAGCCAGGAAGAAGTTGATGAGCAGATGCACATTGTAACTAGACCCTGTATGCGGTCTTTACAAAAAAAGATAATAGAGAAAAAATTTTATTTAAAAAAAAAATTTTTTCAATAAAAAAAAATTTTGTTTATGTTTTATTTAATGTCTGTAATTGTGAAATAATCCTGTTTTAATGTTCTGTTAAAAATTTTAATAATTAAGAAGGTATTTATTAATTATTGAGCACTTCTGGAAGATCTGAACCAAGTCTGGAGTTAATCAGATTAACTCCGGTCAGCAATCGATTTATGATGTTTAGTGCTAGTCCAATATCTCGCTGTTAATATTTTCTTCTTCTTGAAGTCTCTTTGCATTAATAAATAAACCTTAAATTAGCATGTGAAATAATAATAGATACAAACAATTGAAATAAATGGATTTATTAACAAATTTAATAAATAATCGATTTTTAATCGATTGGGAGCAATTATCGACTCCGTCTCAGGGAATAATCGATTCGTTCATACAGTGGAAAAAATTATTTCAAGTATTATATAAAAAAGGTTCTTGGAGCGATTATAATAGTCAGAGAAGGGTAACGAGAAAGTATAACATTAACAATTAAAGTAGTTTCCATAATTATCATCTAACAATATTTAAATAATTCTGATATAATGTTTAAAAAAGTTGAATCGTCAAACCATATGCAGCTCCTGACGTCACTCGATGAGGAAGGCACAGAATCGTATTTTTCAAAGATGGCCGCTCCTAGGTATGGCGAGGTTATTGGGAATGTCGTCGTGTTAAAATCTCACAGCAAAATTAGCTTCATAAATGTTTGAAATGTCCCCGCACTGGTGTAATCTGTCTAATAGGTTGTTTGGTGTGTTCTGAAGAAGTGTTCCGTGTATACTTGTGTTAATTATGTTATTTGATATGTGTTCACTTCTGTGGGTTAACTGCTCAAAAAGTGGTTATGATTTGTAGCGTTAATTATCACAAATATATTGTTTTACTGTTTTAAATCACTAGTATAATGAAGTTTGGTGTTAGTTTTCACTATTGTCGCTAAAGTTTCTGTAGGTTTAGTTAGAAAAGTGTTTAATTCATTTAACTCTCGCTTCACTGATATTAGTAGGTAACCGTAGTACCATTTTCTACACGGTTTTAAGGAACGTAATATCACATGAACTGTTCACCTTGATATTCAACAAAAGACTATACTAACTTCCTTCATGTTAGTCAAAATCTGGCCCAGTTAATCTTTGAAAAAGTATTGTTAAAATATTTTGATTTCCCATACACATGATACAAAATTACATTATATATGGAATTTATTTATTTTATTCATCACCTTCATGAATTATGAACCTTATCATTGGTTTAATCATCTCATTCCTTTTAAATTGATAGATTATAGTCCATATCGGTTGACATTTTGTGGAAATTACCAAATTTCTCTCTTTATGGAAATCTAGGCTCAAAAATTGGTTTCCGCCTTCATATAATTTTTCTGCCATTTTAATTGTTATTAATACTATTATAATAAATTTTAATTAGTCATATTTCTCTTCCTTTCCTTAAATACATATAAATTGAACCTTTGAACTGGTTTTTTATGTTAATCTCTGAATTTGACATTGCTCTTTAAAATTAATTAATTTATAAATTTTGAAAATTTACAATATTTTAAGGTATATTTCCTTATTATCACTTTAACTCATAGGATCATTCACAGTAGTGGTTAACTGATTTACCTTACCTAAATCTTGCTAGTTTACAGGAATTATAAGTGAATTAAATGGTTTATATGGCTTCTGTGAATTCACCACATAGCCTAGAGTTTAGTATTTTACATTTCTGTCTTTCTCAAATAAATTTAATCCTACTCCTCCTCTGACTTTACATAGTTATTATTACATGAAAATAAAACGTTTTACAAACTCATTGTGAGGTGTAGTATCTGATTAATACTACTGTTATATAAAAAATAATAATGAACATCATTCAGCATTCTAAGATTGAACATATTGTTGACATGGTTTGAAAACATACATTTAACTCCTTTTTAATTAACACAGCATACCTACTGAAAGATTATTAATGGTATGTATGCTGTTACTTGGCAAACATAATTCATTTTAAACAAATATAAATCTTATTTACTAAAAATTCTTATAAACCTATTGAGTTCATGGCTGTGAACAAATAGCCATTTTAAACATTTTAAAACTATGAACATAAATTAATGCCAGTCCTTTCTGGTCTCAACCATTATTATCTATTATCCCCTTCATCAGTAAACATGTCCACCCATACTCTAGTTATTATCATTTTTACAAATGTCTTGTAATAACACAGTTACATTAAAATAATAAAATATTGGAAATCTTCCATTTTATTATTTTATGATGATGTGTATTATTGAATATAAAAGTTGTTATATAGCATATTGATAAGTCATAGTATCACTAACTTTAAGTTTATTGTATTTCCAAAAACACTTGCACAAGTTCACTTTCACTGGTGGTTCTGATATTTTGAGTCTTATTATCTCAGACCAGACCTTTAGTAATCATGGACTGTTAAGACTTGTTTATTTTCTTTATCACACAATAGCTTTAGTTGGTTCACTTCTTATTATACTAGACAACACTTTTGATTTCTTAATAATTATATTTTTATAGGATTTTGGGATGTTATACTTTCTTTTAATTGTCTCTATGGGTTTGGGGTTGATGGTATTTAATAATAGGTTTTATAACGGTGTTTCTTTCATACTATTTCTTCCTCTCTTCTTGTCTTCTTTATTGTCTTTCTTCTTATCTTCTTTCTTGTCTTTCTTCTTATCTTCTTTCTTGTCTTCTCTCTTGTCTTTCTTCTGGTCTTCCTTCTTCTTGTCTTCTTGTCTTCATTCTTCACTCTTGGGTAAACCAAGGTACTTCGTGTTATTTCGACTGATGTTTAGTTTGGAGCATCGAATTTATTTACTGATACTGACTTTGCTCTTCGCTAAAGGTTTCAGGGTATTGTTTACTTCCTGATCATAAATTTTATTCTTCCTTCTTCTTGTTTTTGGGGTATTTTGGTGTTTCGCCACTCTTAAACCGATTCTCTTTTCTTGATATTGTGTTATCTAATTTGTTTACTGCTCCTAGCTTCCTGGATAAATTCCTGATTTTAAATATGAGTTGCTTTCAATAATTTCTTTGATTTTTAACAGTGGTTTTTATATAATGTAATGAGAATTTTTATTTTATTGTTGTTTATTCCTTTGATTTCATTAAATCTCATTCAATATTATATTAACATATGTGGTGTAATTAATTTTTATTATTTTATATGAATTAATAAGTAGTGGATTTTCTGTCACGCTACAACATATGACTCGGAAGTCTAAAATTTGAGAACTTTGGAGACAAAAGATTGTTCAGTAATTGAAACGGTGTGTGATAAATTTTACTATAATTATTGTACAACATAACACTTCTGACAATTTTTTAAATTAATAATTAATTAATTAAATAAATAATAATTACTTAATATTTATTAATTACCGTACTTGCTGAATTATATACTTAATTACTTACTTTTAATAATATGGCTCCCATGTGTACCACCGAAGCAGCTTATTAATTACTCACTTAATTAATTAATAATAAATAAATAAGTAAATAATTAATCACATATGACAATGTTTACGTACTATCGAAATTTTGGTTTAAAAATTGGGAAAATAAATTTGTTGATAAGGAAAATTTTGTGAAAGAAGAAGCAATCTCCACGGGAGGGAAGAAAAGTCAGCCAAAAGCCTACCAAACTCTGACTTAAGGAGAATAAGAAGGAAAGGGAGATTTTTTGTTATGTACAAACATCAGGTACATACTAACTATTGAAGACCTACATAATCACACAACATTGCCAGTCAAACATAAACGTAAAGCGTCTAGTTCGTTTCAGACAATAAAATTATGAGTGCAACGATTTTCCTGTCACTACTGTCCTATCACAAGACAAATGACGCCAATCGTACACCCTATGATTTTTGTGGTCCTTAAAAGGACCGTGGGGCGAGGATACTTGTTGCTGCTGCGGCGGGGACTGCTCTCGTTCCTGTTGGTTCTGCACCGCACTCCTCTTTACCGGCAGCGGGATGAAGAGCCGAAATGTGTAATAAATCGTATAAGCCAAAGTTGGACACTCAAATAAAGAGAACTTTAACCAAAATTTTCAATATAACGTTCATTTTTGAAAATACTAAATTTTCGGACACCAGGGTTTAAAAGAAGGTCGGTGAAAATTTTGACAACCTCGAAAATATCCGTATGGTGTATCTAATCAAATAACATAATATAATTTTATAATAACCTGAATATAATTTTATATAATTCTGAATGCAGTATAAACTCCTGAACATTTTTAAATTTTGGGACTGATGGTCAAGAAAAAAATAAAACTATGAACAAATTTGTGAAAATCCAACACAAAGGAAAATCCGAATGTTTAGAATGTTTAGTGTTTATTGTATGAGGATGTGGTGTAAAATTGTTATGTTACTAAAGAACGAGTAGAGCAATTGAGATTCTTGTAATTTGTCTCATAATTGAAAAAATTTCTAATACTGAAATTTATGTAGCGTGTTCTCTCTCTTAACCGACCATTCCATTAACCGACTGAAAGTTGGTGGACAAAATTAACTATACATAATACACTAATAATACTTAAATTATCATTTTTTGATAAAGATTATGTACAGTACATACATTATATTCTTTACATTAGTGAGACAATTACCAGGATGCGAAGCTGCTGAAGAACAAGAGGTAGTCGAATGGTTAAATGCAAGCAATGATGAATGATTGGCTTTTTTGACAGTGACATTCTCCACTCAGCATTGGAAGAGATCAGACGTCATCATTAGAACAACGCAGAAGAGGATCGCCTCGACCTCTACGCTACTGCCATAAAGACGCCTTCAGCACAAGCTACTGCGGCGGGCTAGAACAGTCTACCTAGAGCTGTTGCCAGGGTAGGCTGCGTCACTTTTTATGGCAATTTTGTTTGTGAATATCACCGTTATTTATACATCTATCAAAGTGATTTCTTCACCATATCATCATCTGTGTTCATCATCATCATTGTGCTATAAATTACCAGTGTATTGTGTCGTGCGCGTGTGTTTTTGTGACTCGTGTGCAGTGCGCGTCTGGTGTTCGTGTTCTTTGTCTGTCAGTGTAGTGATTCAGTGCTGGTGAAAGTCACTCTTTCCTAGCCCTTTTTGCGTCTTCGACGTTCATTTCGGTTCATCCCGAGATGGCGTCGAACGCAACTCCCGTTCCTTTGCCGGCACCGCTTGTGTTTTTGTGACTCGTGTGCAGTGCGCGTCTGGTGTTCGTGTTCTTTGTCTGTCAGTGTAGTGATTCAGTGCTGGTGAAAGTCACTCTTTCCTAGCCCTTTTTGCGTCTTCGACGTTCATTTCGGTTCATCCCGAGATGGCGTCGAACGCAACTCCCGTTCCTTTGCCGGCACCGCTGGTAACCTTAATGGAAACCTGCGGTACTGGTCCTCATTCTACCCCGCTGCCGTCCCATACAATTAGTGAAAGTGAATGTGAAAGTGATGATTGTGCGTCGATGTGTAGTGTGAGGACGGGGGACGGTGAATTTTCGCTTGTGGAGGGCAAGTCTGCCAAACGCAAGAGAAAATTAGTCGCCAGCCCGCCACCGGCCGCTCCTACGCATCGGGTATCTAGTCCCGGTAACAGCGCCAGCCAACCTACTCAGCAACACCACATCTGTCCCACGAGTCTACCTCGAGCTGTTGCCAGGGTAGGCTGTGTCCGTTTGTATGGCGTATTTGCCAGGTGATTTCACAGTTGTTTTTGAATATTTCACAGTGATTTTTTCACCAAGTGCAGCACTAGTGTTGAGTTTGTGCTCTACATATTTATATTTGTGAAGTTTCATTTATTTTGTGTGTTATTGGCAATAACTTCAGTGCAGTGTAGTGCGCGGCCGTTTTTGTGTTCGTGTGCTGTGCGGCGTCTGGTGAGTACGTGTGTCAGTGCCTGTCAGTTAGTTTAATCAGTGCTGGTGTGTTCATACTCCTTTACCCACCTTTGACGTCCATTTCGGGCTTCCGAAATGGCGTCAAATGCCGATCTACCTTTGCCGGAACCGTTAAGCTCTCTCCTGGGAGCTTGCGGTTCTGCTCCTCTCTCTTCACCTCTCCCCCGCGATAATTGTGAAAGTGGCAGTGACAGTGATATTTCTGACGTGCAAATGGGGAGTGCTGGGTCGGGAGATGAAGAGTTTTCGCTTGTGAATGGCAAGCGCGCCAAACGCAAGCGAAAGCTCGCCGCCAGTCAGTCTCCCGCCTCACCAAACCAGGTCGCTGATTCAGGTAACAGCGGCCGGCAGTCTGTCAATCTTGCTTCTTCCTCTCAGCCTGACCCTTCTACCCTTAAGTTTCCTCCTATTATCATCCCCGATAATAGGAATTACTCCCAGCTTTTAGCCAACCTTCGTTCTGCCCTTCCTTCGACGTCCGTGGAGGCGAAATGCTCCGGCAAATCGCTGAAGCTGGTCGTCAAAACCATTGTTGACTTCCGCGCTGTTCAGCACTTTCTGTCAGCGCGGAACATTTCCTTTCACACCTTCGCTCTCCCTGAGGAGCGTGAGGTTAAAGTCGTCATCCAGGGTATTCCTTATCATACCCCCTCCGATGCTATCGTGCAGGAACTGACGTCTCTTGGCTATACGCCAACTGCTGTGTCAGTTTTGCACGCTGGCAAAGGGGACAATAAGCATCCCGTCAATACTTTCCTCGTAAAGTTGCTCAAGACTGGAAATTTCGAGGAGGTCTATGGCCTCCAAACACTTCTTCACCTGCGGGTGACAGTCAGGTCATTTGACCCGCGCCCAGGCCCTGCCCAGTGTTTCAACTGCCAGGGCTTCGGGCACTCATCCCTGTTCTGCCATGCGCCCCCACGTTGCGTGCGGTGCGGCGACCCTCACCGTGGCTGTGATAAGCCTCGTGTGCCGGGTTTTGTCCCGTACTGCTGCAACTGTAAGGGCGCCCATCCGGCTAGTTACCGGGGTTGTATCAAGTACATCGAAGCGGAAAGACAGCAGCGATCTGCGCGCCCTGGCGCGCAGCGTCGTGTAGCTGGCCCGGCCCCTAATCGGCGAGAGGTCTTCCCCCCTCTCTCCGGAACATCTGTCAAGGCCCCGGCAGCGACTCCTGTCGCTCCCGCGGTCTCAGTCCCGCCTGCAGGCGTCGCTCCGGCGGCGCCTGTGACGGCTCCACTCCCGGCGCCTGCCGGAGCGCCCGGCCCTTCCTATGCAGCTGTCGCTGCTACGACATCATCGAAACCTGTTTCCGCCCGAAAGGGCACCAAAAAGCGCTCGCGTCGCCGGACTCCCGGCCGACGCCATCAGCAGGCTCGACCTGCCCAACCTCAGCGGGATCTTCCCGCCCCTGTCATCTCCCAACCTCCGCGTGAGCAGACCAAAGTCCAGTCCGCCAACCCAGCGCCATCTGTAGTCCTGGCCGAAGTTCCTCAGGAACGTCCGCGCGGGTCCCGGGAATTTTCTCGGGCTCCAGCGGACCCCCTGACGGCTTGGGCCACTCACCTTGTTGAAAGCATCAGGTCTGCTCCTGACACCTCTACCGTGCTAATGTTAGTATTCCAATCTCTCTCTGCTCTCTTCCCTCTCCTCCCCCTCAATGGCTAGATCCCTGCGGATCGTCGCTTGGAACGCCGATGGCGTTTCCTCTCGTCGATCTGAGCTGGCGGCTTTCGTCGTGGAGTACGACGTTGATGTCGTGCTTCTCTCCGAAACCCATCTAGCCCCCTACCATCGATTCTCACTTCCTTCTTACACTTGTTATCGTCAGGATCGTCCCCGACAGCCGCGCCAACCCCCGAAAGGGGGTACGGCGATTCTGGTCCACAGGCGGATATCCCACAGGCCACTACCCCCCCTAACTACTCGACTCATCGAAGGTTGCGCGGTGGCGGTGGACGCAGGCAGCTCGGAGTTGCGCATTGTTTCCGCGTATCTCCGGCCTGGCCTGAGCCCGCCGCCCCCGCCTGAGGAGTGGAACGCTCTCCTCGACCACCCAATCTCGACAATTGCAGCCGGCGACTTCAACGCCAAACATCCTTCTTGGAACAGTAGGCTACCAACGCCTACGGCAGATCACTCCGCCGGTTCGTCCTAGACGACCCGGATACGCACGTCATCGGCCCTGATGATCCTACCCACTTCCACTATGCCGGTCACAGACCGGACGTTCTTGATGTAGTTGTAGTCAGGAACGTGGCCCATAACATCCAGGTCTCGTCAGTGTCAGACCTCTCGTCTGATCACAATCCCCTTCTAATAACTGTTCGAGATGTGTCGGCTTCACCCCGACTTCCCGCTGGTCCTGCTAGGAGGGTCAACTGGCGCTCCTATCACGACGAGCTATCTCGAAGGTTACCATCTGTCCCAGCGGACCCGATCGCCACTCGTGACGATCTGGATCTCCGTGCCACTCATCTTCAGGAGTTGGTCCAAGGTGTCATGGATCGACACACATACAACGTAGAGGTGAATCGCAAATCGGCCCTTCAACCGGAAGTTATCCACGCCATCTGGCTTCGGCGCAAGCTCCGCCGCAGATGGCAACGAACCCGAGATCCCGCCGTCAAACGACGGTTTCAGGCCCAGTCTCTTTACGTCCAGCAACTTTTGCGGGACGTAAACTCTGATCAGTGGGACTCATACCTTGAGTCCCTTGAAGTCGACCCAGCCTCCGTCTGGAGAGCGACGAGTCGCCTTACCCGCGAGAAGCGTACTCGCAACCCGCTTAACACCCCGAACGGCATTGTTTCTTCACCGGAAGGCAAGGCAGAGGTCTTCGCCGACTGCATGGAGACTCAATTCACCGTTCATGGAGGCGTCTCGGACCCTGCCTTCTCGGTAGTGGTTCGAGACTTCCTATCTGGTTATTTTTCCCGCCCTCCACCTGACCCTCCCGCTCTCTTCGACAGGGACGAACTAGTTTCGTCTATCTGTCGACTAAACCGACGTCGCGCCCCTGGTCCTGATCGGATCGGGGCCGCAGCTTTGCAACATCTCCCGGCCTCGGGCGTTGAATTGGTCCTGGATCTGTTCAACTCCAGTCTCCGGCTGCAATACTTCCCCCGCCTGTGGAAAAATGCCAACATCAGCATGATACCCAAGCCCGGCAAGCCTCGAATGCTTGCAGGCAGCTATCGCCCCATATCATTGTTGCCAGTAATCTCAAAGGTGTTTGAGCGTCTCCTACTCGCCCGCATCTGGCCGCTGCTGGATAATTTTATTCGGAGCGAACAGTTCGGGTTCCGTAGAGAGCACTCGACAACTTTACAACTCGTCCGAGTTGTCACAGCATTGTCCGACGCCGCCAACAAGAGAGAGTCTACGGGCGCTGTCTTGTTGGACGTGAGTAAGGCCTTCGACAAAGTCTGGCACGAAGGTCTTCTCTACAAACTTGCTCACTCCCCCATCCCACCGTCCATTGTGCATTTCTTGCGGTCATACCTCAGTGATCGTACCTTCAGGGTTAGCGTCGAAGGGTCCTGTTCATCAGTTCGACCCGTCGCCGCTGGCGTTCCGCAGGGATCTGTCCTCGGCCCCGTTCTGTACCTAGTGTACACGAACGACCTGCCTGTTATTCCTGGAGTCACGTTATCTCTATTCGCTGACGACGCAATGTATTACTGCAGCTCCCTGTCCCCGCGAATTGCGTGTTCAAAGCTGCAGCGTCAGTTGAATCTGCTTCCGGCCTGGCTAAGGAAGTGGCGGGTGCTGATCAACGCGGAGAAATCCGAGGCGATCTGTTTCACCAGCAAGTCCACTTCCCGATGCCAGGCCCTCTCCCTCGAAGGGAGGCCTATCGCCTGGCAAAAGTCGGTGAAGTATTTGGGCGTTCGGCTAGACCAGCGCCTTAGCTTCAACGGCCACGTGACTGCTACCCTCAACAAAGCTCGAGGCGTCCGAGCCAAAATATTTCCCATGCTCTCGTGCCGCAACCGCCTGGCTTTGCGCACTAAAGTTACTATCTATCTTTTGTTTCTCCGGTCAATATTGACCTATGCTGCTCCCGCATGGTGGTCGCTTGTGTCGACCACTAACAAGTGTAGGCTGGAAGCTTTCCAGGCCCGTACCCTCAGATCCTTGTCGGGGTCTCCATGGTTTGTGAGAAATGATGTCATTCGTGGAGGCCTTCGAGTTCCTACCCTTGCCGATTTTGTCCGGTCGCTTGCCGAAACTCTTTTTGCTTCTGCAGCGACCTCCTCCTTTCCTTATCTCCGCTCTATCAGCACGTCTGAACCACCTCCCGCTATACGTGTTAAACGCCCTCGGGCGATCTTAGACGACCCCCCGTAATTCTGTTTGCTCTAATTTAGGTTCCCGAGCAATTCTATCTCCTTGTTACCATCCAACCCAGTCAGATACCTTCCCCAAGTAAGTTGATTTTCAGACTCCTTGGCGTTGTTACCGATGCCAAAGACACGGCGGATCCCTGCCTCGCGGGGAACGTCCGGCGCTACAAGGCGCCTGCTCGCCGGGCCGGGCGCGTGCGGCATCTGCCGTTCGCCCCGCGATCGGCAGCAGTGTTACCATGACACGATACCTCCATAAATATAAAATTGAAAAAATTTCCGCCGCCTTCTCAGTTAACTGGTTGGCGTGTCCCTCCCGCATATTTTAGGCCACCTTCTATTGAAAGTCCAGCACTGTTTTCTTCTGGCAGCCATCGGGCACGTCCCGGAAGCTGCAATAAGCCACGGGTGCAAAGACGCCCCACTATTCAATGCAAAATGCAAAAAATCTGTCCCACGGGGAGCGACCGACGCCTCACGGCGTCTGCACGCGGGACTGGGAACGGGCGACATCTGTCACCTGAACCCGTCCTTGCGGCAGTGCCCACTGATTGCTGAAATTTTTAAAAATAAATAAAAATTGAAAATCTTTCTCCCCCGCCTTCTCAGTTAACTGGTTGGCGGTTGTCCATTCCTATTTTTTTAGGCACCAGTCGAATGAACCAGGACTAAGTATATCCACAGGCAGCCATTGGGCTCGACCCAGATGCTGCAGTCATGCACCGGGTGCAAAGACGCCCCGCTACCACAGAGCTACAAGCTACAAGCTCTGTCCCCAAGAATAGCGGAGCGGGTCTACCTAGAGCATTTGCCCGGGTAGGCTGTGTCTGTTTCTGCTCTGCAGAATTTTCTTAATGTCTGCGGAAATATTGTATTTACAAAATTCTCATCATCACCATTGTCTTCAGCATCATCACCTTCATCAGATTATCGCATCAACACTGCAAAACAGTTTTTATTTAGCTTGTGCGGGAGTGTTTTGTTTCCGAGTGCTGTGCGGTCTGTGTCGTGTTCAATTGTGCCTGTGGATAGTTTTCAGTGTCTGGTGATCCCTCAATCCTAGACCTGCGTAGACGTTCATTTCGGCTTGTCCGAAATGGCGTCGAATACGCCCCCGAATCCTCTGCCGGCGCCGCTTGTTTCCTTAATGGAAACTTGCTCAACCGGCTTCCGTTCTACCCCACTTCCTCACGACAGTGAAAGTGATTGTGAAAGTGATATAAGTGCGGTCGATATGTGCAGTGTTGGGTCGGGGGACGGACAGTTCTCGCTTGTGGAGGGCAAGTCTGCCAAACGCAAGCGAAAACTGGCCCAAACTCCGCCGCCCGCCTCAGCTGCACATCAGTCGTCTAGTCACGGTAACAGCGGCACTCAGCGCGAGCGTGAGTATTCAACTGGTACCCAAACTGTCTTCCCCACGGAGTCTACCCTGAGCTGTTGCCAAGGTAGGCTGCGTCGTTCGTTTTTCTTGTTCTTGTGCGTGGAATTTTCCATTGCACAACACTGGCTCCAGCTTGTCTGGAGTGCTATATCTCATTTATTACTTCTTTAATCAAGCTGAAACTTTCACAAAGTGTTATAAATAATTAGTGCTCTGTGTTACATTTGTGCGGGCAGTGGTGAACTCGAGTTTCTGGTGTTAGTGGTGTTTTGGTGTTCTCCGCTGCTGACTGTTGCCTGGTAAGTGTTGTATCTTTTAAGTAGTATACCTCACTACCCAACTAGCGATCCGTAAAGTCTCTCCAGCCTAGGCGTAGGTTAACCTCGCCGATGGCCGCAACCAACCTTCCCGTCGGTCCTTCTCAGGGCCACGAAATCCCACCTGGCGCTTTGGCGCAACCATTACCTGCCGAAACCGAGACAGTGTCTGCTGGGACGAGTGCCATGGACACTGAGGAGTGGCAAACTGTGAGTAGCCGGAAACGGCGAAACAGTGGCGACTCCGCGGGGTCCGGGCGGTCTTCCCAGCTGGGTCCTGCCACGGATAGACCCGCTACGGCCACCTCACCACCTACCCCGACTCGGCGGTTGCCGCCTCTGATCTTTGACCGGCCTACTGACTGGGATAAGGTCATGCGGCGACTTCACCGGGCCGCTCCTGCGAATACCCTGACTGCAGTTTGTCAGGGTGGCCGCTCCGTCAGAATTGAGACCACGACCATCGACAGTTTCCGGCTCGCCCAGAAGCTGCTGACTGATCGTGGTATCCCTTACTACACCTCCGCCCTGCCGGAGGAGAGGGAACTCAAGGTCGAGATCATCGGCATCCCCGCCGATGTTCCCGAGCCTACAATCTCGCACGCCCTTGAACTTTTGGGCTTTACTGTCAGCTCTGTGACTCCTCTCTTCTCCCCCGGCAGACGCATTCCCAGAAATGCCTTCCTTGTGAAAATCCTCAAGGTAGGGAATTTCCAAGCCATTTACCAAGTAGACTCTCTCTTTTACCTCCGGGTAAAAGTTTCAGCTTTCGAGTCCCGACCCGGACCCAAGCAGTGCTACAACTGCCAGAGGTACGGACACAGCAGTATCTATTGCCATTACCCGACACGCTGCATTCGTTGTGGTGAAGGTCATCACAAGGGCGATTGTCCTCGTGAACGCACCGCCACTGCCACGTGTGCAAACTGTCGTGAACCACACCCGGCAAGCTCTCGCCAGTGCAAGCACTATCATGACGCCCTAAAGCGCATCACCAAGGCCCAAAAGCCTATCCCACCTGCCCCCAAGAAACCCTCAGCCCCTGCATCTGCCGCCCCGGCGGCCCCAGTTCCGGCTACCTCGTCTGCGCCTGCAGCCGCTGTAGTCCCCCCGACCTGCCCAGCGCCTGCCGGAGCGCTCAGTTACGCGGCAGCCGCCGCCTCCGATGCATCTTTCCCTCCTTTGGCCTCGTCGCGAAAGCAACCCGCGCCAAAGAAGAAAAAGTCATCGACCACCATCCTCACGCAGCACAAGCCCGCTGCAACTAAGTCAGCATCTGCCCCAGCTCCCCAAGAGCCTCGGCAGCCTACAACTACACCTCGGCCCGATAATGGTATCATGTATCGAGTGCCCCCGCCCACGCCGCAGGCGCCATCGACGGAGGAAGGGTCCTCGGATCCGACCTTTGCCGATCGTTTGCGTGTCTGGGTTGAGACCCTCATCCCTCAAATCTTGGCTGCCAAGGACGTCCAGTCTCTGCTAGTCACCATTCTTACCTCCCTCATGACTCTCCTGCCTCTCAATGTCTAGGCCTCTTCGGCTGGTGGCATGGAACGCGTGTGGTGTTCCGTCTCGCCGAGCCGAATTGGCTAACTTTGCCACTGAATATGACCTCGATGTCATCCTCCTCTCCGAAACTTTCCTTACCCCTGCTGCTTCCTTTCAGCTTCCGGCGTACACTACATATCGCACGGATAGGCCCCGGCTACAACCCCCCGCTCGTCCCAGCGGGGGTACTGCTATTCTCGTCCACAGGCGCATTGCCCATCGTCTCTTACCCCCTCCAGATACTAGGTATTTGGAGACGACGGCGGTGGCCCTCTGGATCGGGGATCGGGAGGTTCGCCTAATTTCGGCGTACCTTCCTCCCGGGCCCGGAGGGCCTCCGCCGCCTGAGGAGTGGGACGCCCTCCTCGACCACGAACTACCTACTATAGCTGCCGGAGACTTCAACTCCAAGCATCCCTCTTGGAACTGCCGTGTCACGAACCCGCGTGGCCGCTCGCTCTACAGCTACGTTCAGCGTCATCTGCAGGTCTCAGTTATTGGTCCTGACTCACCGACCCACGTGCCCACTAGGGGCCTTCCGGATGTCCTTGACATTGTCATTGTCAAGGACCTGGCCATTCCTATCACTGTCAGTGCTGTATCGGACCTCTCGTCCGACCACGACCCGGTACTTATCACTGTTCGTCCCCTGTTGGACACACCTCTCCAACCCCCCTCTCGTCCACGGAGAGTCAACTGGCGCTCCTATCATGACGAACTCCAACGAACAGTGCCATCTGACCCCCCGGCCCCCATCGCCTCTACGGCTGATGCGGACCGTATGGCCGACTATCTTCAAGAAGTCGTTACGTCCGCTATGGACACACACACCTATCTTGTCCCAGAGACAAATCGCCGGTCTCAATTACCTGAAGAGGTGCTCCTCGCCATCCAAACTCGGCGCCAACTCCGCCGGAGATGGCAACAAACCCGGGATCCTGCTCTCAAACGCAGGCTCAACGCCCAATCTGACCTTGTCAAGCAGCTTCTGCTTGATGCCACTGCACATCGTTGGGACTCGTATCTCGAGTCTCTTGAAGTCCGGCCCGAGTCTGTCTGGCAGGCTGCGAGTCGACTTAATGGCGACAAAAGGACCCGCCATCCCCTCAGATCACCGGACGGCATTGTGTACTCCACGGCCGGCAAAGCTGAAGTCTTTGCCGCAACCATGGAGGAGCAATTCACCGTCCACGGAGGCGTCTGCGACCCCGTCCACTCGGCCGAGGTCGCAGACTTCCTATCTGGATATTTTTCCCGCCCTCCAGCTGACATCCCTGACCCGTTCGACCGGGCCGATGTTGTCTCGGCTATTGGTCGACTTCGCCCTAAGAGGGCGCCCGGCGATGATCGTATCGGAGCGGCGGCGCTACAACACGCTCCCCCTAGCCTCATCAACTTGGTCCACGAGCTGTTCAATGGATGTCTCCGGCTTCATTACTTCCCCAGCCTGTGGAAGCGTGCGAAAATCATCATGATCCCCAAGCCTCGCAAGCTGCGTATTGACCCCTCAAACCCATCTCACTGTTGCCAGTCATATCGAAGGTACTCGAGCGCCTCCTGCACGGTCGGTACGCGCCTCTGCTGGATGGTTTCATTCGGCAGGAGCAGTTCGGCTTTCGCAGAGAGCACTCGACGACCCTTCAACTCGTCCGGGTTGTTACCCATTTGACGGACGCCTACAACAAGCATCTGTCCTCCGTCGCTGTATTGCTCGACGTGAGTAAG
The DNA here is from genome assembly GCA_034769895.1 of Magicicada septendecula. NCBI lineage: Eukaryota > Metazoa > Arthropoda > Insecta > Hemiptera > Cicadidae > Magicicada > Magicicada septendecula. The sequence continues at coordinate 32,178,559 of CM068371.1, read as the reverse complement.
GCCTTCGATCGAGTCTGGCACGAAGGCCTTCTCTACAAACTGGCCCACTCCCCACTCCCTGCCTCATTCGTTCATTTTCTCCGATCGTACTTGTGCGATCGTATCTTTAGGGTATGCGTCGAAGGGTCGTACTCATCCGTCCGACCAGTCGCCGCAGGCGTACCTCAGGGATCTGTCCTTGGCCCCGTTCTGTACCTCGTGTACACGAACGACCTGCCTGTTCAGCCTGGAGTCACTCTCTCGCTCTATGCGGATGACGCTATGTACCACGCCAGCTCAGCGAGTCTTGATTTCGCAGCTGGCCTGGTGCAACGTCAGCTCGCCGTACTTCCGGCCTGGCTAAGGAAGTGGAGGATGGCGGTCAATGCGGAGAAATCCGAGGCGATCGCCTTTTCTCGTAAATTAACTTCCCGCTGCCAGTCCCTCTCCCTTGAAGGGAGCCCAATCGAGTGGAAACGGACTGTAAAGTACTTGGGCGTCACTCTTGACCGACGCCTAAGCTTTGCACCTCATGTCTCTCTGAGTCTCCAGCGCGCCAGAGGCGTCAGAGCCAAACTATTTCCCTTTCTCTCTCATCGGGGTTCAGTGCCTGTGCGCACTAAACTCACCATCTACTTGCTCTTTCTTAGGGCAATCCTGACTTACGCAGCCCCCGCCTTTTGGGTACTACTCAGCCCATCCGTTGTCGCCCGTTTGGAAGCTTTCCAATCCCGAACCCTCCGCTACATCTCCAACTCTCCCTGGTTTGTCAGAAATGATGCCATCAGGCGAGGGTTGAAGGTTCCTTCACTTACCGAATTCGTTCGGTCCCTAGCCCTCAAACTATTCTCCCGAGCCTATGTCTCGACCCATCCTCACATCCGTCGACTAAGCACAGATGTCGGCCCACCACCTAGACGACACAAACGCCCCCGAGCGTTGCTCGACGACCCCCCATAAGCACTTACAGAACATCTGCCCCATCCCCCCGACCTTGAGTATTTTCACGCTCCTCCTCCTTCCTTCTTTCTCTTGTCCGTGCTGGCGCTCGGCGACAGACTAGAGGGGGGTCTGCGCTCGCCCTAGGTGTGCCTAGTGCCACCTCTGGTGGACGCTGCCTCCTCCTACGCTCTCTCCCGTGCGCCGACATTGCCGCCTGGCAGCCCTCGGCGACTTTTCCTGAGCGGCTAGGGGCGCCCTACCCGTTGTGGGAGGGTCATTCCTGCTTCTCACGCGAAAGGTCTTCGAGGTCTCCCCCATTCTGCCGTCACGGGTCTCTTCGAGGTCCCAGGGTCCAAGTAAAATCACAACATCCTGTCCCTCCAAAAAAAAAAAAAAAAAAAAAATTGATGGAGGTCCCATTCCTTTCAAAGCGCGAGATCGCTAGTCAAGGTAACAGCAAGGCAACATGCAGTCATCGGGTATCACCCGGACACTGCGACCACCGGAGCACGACTAGCTGCTGCTCCGTTCAACTCTGGACTCTGGACTCTGGACTCTTCCCCACGAATTCTACCTATTGTAATTCCTGACAATAGGAATTACACACAATTGCTTCGTTCCTTATCCTTAGCTCTCCCTTCGGTCAAGGTCGAGGCGAGGTGCCAAGGCGCCTCGCTAAAGCTGGCGACCGCTACGATCTCAGACTTCCGCTCTGTTCAGTCATTCCTGACAGAGCGTAAGATTTCATTTCATACTTTTGCCCTCCCGTCAGAGCGAGAAATCAAGGTCGTTCTGTCGGGAATTCCTTCCTTCACAGAAACTGATGCCATCAGGCAGGAACTTGTTGCACTCGGCTATGCGCCGACCGCGGTAAGCGTCCTGCATGTTGGCAAAGGTGATGACCGCCGACCTGTTAACAGCTTTCTGGTCAAACTTCTAAAAGTAGGCCCTTTCGAGGAGATTTATAGTCTCCAGAACCTTCTGCACCTACGGGTGCAAGTCCGAACATTTGACCCGCGGCCCGGCCCCTCGCAGTGTTTCAACTGCCAGAGGTTCGGCCACAGCAGTCTTTTCTGTCATCAGCCCCCGCGTTGCGTGCGTTGTGCTGAACCTCATCGTGGCTGTGATAAGCCTACGACGGGGTACACAGCTAAATGCTGCAACTGCAAAGGAGCCCATCCGGCTAATTACCGAGGCTGCCCTAACTTTATCGCCGCCATGAAACCGCAGCGACCTCCTGTGCGCCCTGGCGCGCAGGCAGGCCGTGTAGCTGGTCCTGGCCCTAACCGGCGAGCGGCTTTCCCGCCTCTCACTGGTTCATCTGCCAAGGTCCCGGCACCAACTCCGGTTGCTTCCGGTGCCGCTGTCTCGCCTGCAGTCGTCGCTTCGGCGCCGCCTGCAGCGGCCTCAATCCCGGCACCTACCGGAGCGCCCGCACCTTCCTACGCGGCCATGGCCGCTAAATCAGCCCCGCCTCCAGCCCGATCGGGCAAATCCAAGCGCTCTCGTCGTCGCCGGAACTCCGCCGGCCGACCTACATCGTCACAGGTTCCACCTGTACCCTCTCCGCGGGCTCGACCCGCCCCCAGTCATCGTCCTCAACCTTCCAGCGAGCAGTCTACTACTCAGTCCACCAGCCCAGCGCCATCTGCTACCCCTGTCGAGGCCAGTCAGGCTTGTCCTCCTGAATCCCGGGAATCTTCTCGGGCTTCGGCGGATCCCCTGACTGCCTGGGCAGATAATCTTGTTGCGTCTATCAGGACTGCTCGCGACACTACCACAGTGCTTGCCCTGGTGTTCCAATCATTAGCTGCCCTCTTTCCTCTACTTCCCCTAAATGGCTAATAGCCTGAGGATCGTTGCGTGGAACGCCTTCGGGCTACTCCCCAGACGATCTGAACTGATGACTTTCGTGACGGAGTATGATGTTGATATCATACTTCTTTCCGAGACTCATCTGGCTCATTACCACTCGTTTTCCCTTCCTGCCTATGCCTGTTATCGTCAGGATCGTCCCCTACGGCCTCGCTGTCCCTCTCGGGGGGCACAGTTGTTTTAGTCCACAGGCGGATATCCCACAGGCATTTGCCTCCTCTAGATACATCTATTATTGAAGGCTGCGCGGTGGCGGTGGACGCCGGCGGATCGGAGCTGCGCGTTGTTTCTGCGTACCTCCAGCCTGGCCGACGAACTCCGCCACCGCCCGAGGAGTGGGACGCCCTCCTCGACCACCCCCTCTCAACCATTGTAGCCGGCGACTTAAACGCCAAACACCCTTCATGGAACAGCCGCGTTGTCAACGCCTATGGAAATTCTCTGTTCCGGTTCGTCTCTGGCGACCCGGCACTTAATGTCATCGGCCCTGAAGACCCTACCTACTTCCCCTTTCACGGCCATCGGCCGGACGTTCTTGACATAGTAGTTGTCAAGAACGTTGCCCGCAACATCGAGGTCTCGTCTGTGTCGGACCTTTCGTCCGATCACAATCCCCTTGTTATAACTGTTCGAGAGCTGTCGGCGTCACCCCGACTTCCCGCTCAGATTGTTAGGAGAGTCAACTGGCGATCCTATCATGACGAGCTCTCTCGAAGGTTACCATCTATCCCGGCGGACCCAATCGTCACTCGTGACGATCTGGACCTCCGCGCCACAAATCTCCAGGAATTGGTCCAAGGTGTCATGGATCGACACACCTACGCACTCGAGGTGAATCATCGCAAATCGGCCTTACCTGCAGAAGTACTCCACGCCATCTGTCTACGGCGCCAGCTCCGCCGCAGATGGCAAAGAACCCGTGACCCAGTCGTTAAGCGACGATTTCAACAACAGTCCCTTTACGTTCAGCAGCTACTGCGGGACGTAAACTCTGATCGATGGGACTCATACCTTGAGTCTCTTGAAGTCGACCACGCCTCCGTCTGGAGAGCGGTGAGTAGACTGACCCGCGAGAAGAGAACTCGCAACCCACTGGAAACCCCGAACGGGGTTGTGTCTTCATCAGAAGGCAAGGCTGAGGTCTTCGCCGACTGCATGGAGTCGCAATTTACCGTTCATCGAGGCGTTTCGGACCCTGCCCACTCGGCAAAAGTCCGGGACTTCCTATCTGGTTATTTTTCTCGCCCTCCCGCTGGCCCAGACCTCCCGTTCGACAGAGACGAACTCGTTTCGTCTGTCTGTCGACTAAACAGCCGTCGCGCCCCCGGTCCTGACCGGATCGGGGCCGCTGCATTACAATATCTCCCGGCCTCAGGCGTTGACCTCGTTCTCGAGCTGTTCAACTCTTGTCTCCGGCTACAGTACTTTCCCCGCCTGTGGAAAAATGCCAACATCGTTATGGTTCCTAAACCCCGCAAGCCGCGCATGCTTCCTGAAAGCTATCGGCCAATATCTCTCTTGCCAGTTATCTCGAAGGTGTTCGAGCGGCTCCTGCTGGCCCGCATCTCGCCGTTGTTGGATAATTTTATCCGCAACGAACAGTTCGGGTTTCGCAGAGAGCACTCGACCACGCTTCAACTAGTCCGCGTGGTAACGCAACTCTCTGACGCCACCAACAGGCGAGCGGCTACGGCCGCCGCACTGCTGGACGTGAGCAAGGCCTTCGACAAAGTCTGGCACGAAGGTCTTCTCTTCAAACTAGCTAACTCCCCCTTACCATCGTCCATAGTGTTTTTCCTCCGGTCGTATCTCAGCGACCGAACCTTCAGGGTGAGCGTCGACGGAACCTGCTCTGCAGTTCGTCCTGTCGCCGCTGGCGTACCCCAGGGATCTGTCCTCGGCCCCGTTCTGTACCTCGTGTACACGAACGACCTGCCTGTTTTGCCCGGAGTCACGTTGTCTTTGTTCGCTGACGATGCAATGTATCATTACAGCTCTGTGTCCCCGCGTTTTGCGAGTACACAGTTGCAGCGTCAGTTGGACCAGCTTCCGGACTGGCTACGGAAATGGCGGGTGACGATCAACACGGAGAAATCCGAGGCGATCTGTTTCACTCGTAAGTCCATCTCCCGATGCCAGCCCCTCTCCCTTGAAGGGAGGCCTATCGCCTATAAAGAGTCGGTGAAGTATCTAGGCGTTCGGCTAGATCGTCGCCTTTGCTTCAACGACCACGTGACGGAAACCCTTGCCAAGGCTCGCGGCGTTCGATCCAAACTTTATCCATACCTCGCGTGTCGCAGCCCCCTGGCGCTGCGCACGAAAGTTACCCTCTATCTGTTGTTTCTCCGGTCTGTCTTGACCTATGCGGCACCTGTTTGGTGGTCACTTGCCTCCGCCACCAACAGGCGTAGGCTGGAAAGTTTCCAATCCAGAACCCTCCGTTCCTTGTCGGGATCTCCTTGGTTTGTTAGAAATAGTGTCATTCGAGGAGGTCTACGAGTTCCTGCTCTCTCAGCCTTTGTCTGGTCATTAGCTGCGACTCTCTTTGCCGCAGCTGAGACCTCTTCCTTCCCTTACCTCAGGACCATCAACACCACGCAACCACCTCCACCTGTCCGGGTCATACGCCCTCGGGCAATTCTCGATGACCCGCCATAAGTTTAAGTAAACTTAAACCTCAACTAATTTGCATATTCTGCCCATGCCCCAGAATTTACCTGCAAAGCTGTTTCCTTCCTCCCTTCCTAGTATGCCGACCGCGCTGAATGCCGCTGCTACGCGCTATCACTGGCACGGAGGCTCTCTGCCTCGCGGGGAGCGACCGACGCCTCACGGCGTCTGCACGCGGGACTGGGAACGGGCGACATCTGTCACCTGAACCCGTCCTTGCGGCAGTGTCCACTGATTGCAGAAATTTTAAAATAAATAAAAATTGAAAACCTTTCTCCCCCGCCTTCTCAGTTAACTGGTTGGCGGTTGTCCATTCCTGTTTTTAGGCACCAGTCGAATGAACCAGGACTAAGTGTATCCACAGGCAGCCATTGGGCTCGACCCAGATGCTGCAGTCATGCACCGGGTGCAAAGACGCCCCGCTACTATGATGCTACATGCTACATGCTACATGCTACTCTGTCCCCAAACTAAAATTCCGCCGATTGTTATTCCAGACAATCGTAACTACAGGGAAATTCTCCGTTCCCTGCAGAATCTGCTTCCTTCGGCCAAACTCGAGGCCAGGTGCCAAGGCTCCTCGCTTCGAATTGCGGCCACAACAGTCCCGGACTTCCGATCGGTCCAACAGTTTCTTACCGATCGGAAGATCTCCTTCCATACTTTCGCGCTTACTTCAGAGCGCGAAATTAAAGTTGTTCTTTCTGGACTTCCTTCCTGGACCGCCCCCGATACCATCAGGCAGGAGCTTGTCGCTTTAGGCTATTCGCCGACGGCGGTAAGTGTACTGCATGCTGGCAAGGGGGAAGATCGCCGTCCTGTGAATAGTTTTCTAGTGAAACTACTCAAAGTAGGCCAGTTCGATGAGGTCTATGGCCTCCAAAACTTCCTGCACCTTCGGGTGCAAGTTCGTACTTTTGACCCGCGGCCAGGCCCCTCGCAGTGTTTTAACTGTCAGAGGTTTGGCCACTCCAGCTTATTCTGTAATCACCCTCCGCGTTGCGTGCGATGTACTGAGCCTCACCGTGGGTGTGATAAGCCCAAGACGGGGTTCACGGCCATTTGCTGCAACTGCGGCGGGGACCATCCGGCTAGCTATAGAGGATGTATGGACTTTATATCTGCCATGAAGCTGCAGCGGACTCCTGCTCGCCCTGGCGAGCAGGCAGGCCGTGTTGCAGGTCCCCTCCCTAACCGCAGAGAGGCCTTCCCACCTCTCTCCGGAGCATCATCTCCTGCCCCGGCAGCAGTTCCGGCTGCTCCCAGGGCCCCAGTTCCGCCTGCAGTCCCCTCTGTCCCGGCGCCTGCCGGAGCGCCCGGCCCTTCACATGCGGCTGTGGCCGCTACATCAGTCCCGCCTTCCGCTCCTCGGAGCTCCAAACCGAAGCGCACTCGTCGCCGTCAGCGACAAGTTCCACAGGCCTTGCCTGTAAAACCTCGGCGGGCCCCGCCCGCCCCCAGCCATCAACCTAAGCTCCCAACTGGGCAGACCTCACGTCCGTCCCCGAGCCCTGCGCCATCTGCACCACCGGCCGAGGCCAGCCAGGTCTGTCTTCCGGAATCTCGGGAATCTTCCCGGGCCCCGGTGGACCCCCTGACTGCCTGGGCTGAAACCTTGGTAAACAACATCAGGTCTGCTCCAGATACAACCACGGTTCTCGCCCTGGTGGTGGGGACACACCCTCTTTCCTCTTCTTCCTTTGAATGGCTAGGACTCTTAGGATCGCTGCGTGGAATGCCCATGGGGTAGTCCCCCGACGATCTGAACTGATGACTTTCGTCACGGAGTACGACGCTGATGTCGTCCTCCTTTGCGAGACTCATCTGGCTCGCTACCATACCTTCAACCTGCCATCTTACATCTGTTTTCGTCGGCGGATATCCCACAGGCCACTACCCCCTTTAGATACATCTCTTGTTGAAGGTTGTGCGGTGGCGATAGACGCTGGCGGATCGGAGTTGCGCGTTGTTGCGGCATATCTCCGGCCCGGCCTGCGGCTACCTCCACCGCCCGAGTAGTGGGACGCTCTCCTCGATCATCCCCTACCAACCATTGTAGCCGGCGACTTAAATGCCAAACATCCCTCCTGGAAAAGCAGAGTAGCCAACGCCTACGGAAAATCTCTGTATCGGTTCGTCTCTGACGACCCGGTACTTCAAGTCATCGGCCCAGAAGACCCTACTCACTTCCCCTTTTCCGGTCATCGACCGGACGTCCTTGACATTGTTATAGCCAAGGACGTGACCCATCACATCCAGGTCTCGTCAGTGTCGGATCTCTCATCCGATCACAATCCCCTTTTCATAACTGCCCGTGAGCTGTCGGCCTCACCCCGACCTCCCGCTCAGATTGTTAGGACAGTCAACTGGCGCTCCTACCATGATGAGCTCTCACGGCGGTTACCATCACTCCCCGCAGACCCGATCGTCACTTGTGACGATTTGGATCTCCGAGCCACTCATCTTCAGGTGTTGGTCCAAGGTGTCATGGATCGACACACATATGCTCTCGAGGTGAATCATCGTAAATCGGCCTTACCTGCGGAATAGTACTCCACGCCATCTGGCTACGGCGCAATCTCCGCCGCAGATGGCAAAGAACCCGTGATCCCGGCGTCAAAAGGCGCTTTCAGGCCCAGTCTCTTTACGTCCAGCAGCTACTGCGGGACGTAAACTCTGATCGATGTGACTCATACCTTGAGTCTCTTGAAGTCGACCACGCCTCCGTCTGGAGAGCGGCGAGTAGACTGACCCGCGAGAAGAGAACTCGCAACCCGCTTGAAACTCCGAACGGGGTTGTATCTTCGTCGGAAGGCAAGGCTGAGGTCTTCGCCGACTGCATGGAGGTGCAATTTACTGTTCACCAAGGCGTCTCGGACCCTGCCCACTCGGCAGAAGTCCGTGACTTCCTATCTGGACATTTTTCACGCCCTCCCGAAGTCCCAACCCTCCCGTTCGACAGGGATGAACTAGTTTCATCTATCTGCCGACTAAATCGCCGTCGCGCCCCCGGTCCTGACCGGATCGGAGCCGCTGCTCTACAAAATCTCCCGGCCTCAGGCGTTGACCTCGTTCTTGAGCTGTTCAACTCCTGTCTCCGGCTACAGTACTTTCCCCGCCTGTGGATATCAGCCAACATCATAATGATACCGAAGCCTCGCAAACCGCGCATGCTTCCTGAAAGCTATCGACCAATCTCTCTCTTGCCAGTCATCTCGAAGGTGTTCGAGCGTCTCCTGCTGGCTCGCATCTCGCCGCTGCTAGATGGTTTCATTCGCAGCGAATAGTTCGGGTTTCGCAGAGAGCACTCGACCACGCTTCAATTTGTCCGCGTTGTTACGCACTTGTCAGACGCCACCAATAGGCGAGCGGCTACGGCCGCCGTACTGTTGGACGTGAGCAAGGCCTTCGATAAAGTCTGGCACGAAGGTCTTCTCTTCAAACTTGCCAATTCCCCTCTACCATCGACCATAGTGTTTTTCCGCCGGTCGTATCTCAGCGACCGAACCTTCAGGGTGAGCGTCGACGGGTCCTGTTCTACAGTTCGACCCGTCGCCGCCGGCGTACCTCAGGGATCTGTCCTCGGCCCCGTTCTGTATCTTGTGTACACGAACGACCTGCCTGTCTTGCCCGGAATCACGTTGTCTTTGTTCGCTGACGATGCTATGTATCACTTCAGCTCCCTGTCCCCGCGATTTGCGAGTACAAAGCTGCAGCGTCAGTTGAACCAGCTTCCGGACTGGCTACGGAAATGGCGGGTGACGATCAACACGGAGAAATCCGAGGCGATCTACTTCACCCGTAAGTCCATCTCCCGATGCCAGCCCCTCTCTCTAGCAGGGAGGCCCATCACCTACAAAGAATCGGTGAAGTATTCGTAGTCGTCATGCCAAGAACACGGGCCAGCCAATACCTGCCACTGGACCCAAGCCTGCCCGCCAAAAGCCAGAGCGACCACCCGCTCCAGAAACTGCCCCCAAGGCTTCCACCGCCTCGCCCCGCCTTATCTATGCTGCTGCCGCCAACCGTTCTCCCCAATTATCTACCAATGATCTCGCCGTTGTCTCCGACTTTCTGGCAAGTTACGACTTGCAGAAAGTAGCCCAAATTTTCAGAAAAATCAATGAACGCTTGGCAACAGCCTCGCCCCAAGACAAATTCCTCCTCGTAGTGGAAGCCTGCCGTACTGTTGGTCTGTTATGAACGGACAACCACGGCAATCCCTCAAGGGAGACCTCGAGTTCGTGGCGTGGAACGCCAACGGTCTCGTTTCCCGGCACTTACAGTTCGTTGCCCGTCACAAGCCCGATGTGCTTCTTCTCGGTGAGACGCACCTGACACCGCATCGTCGATTCCGACTACCCAACTACGTGTGCTACCGGGACGACCGGTCGGATCGCGCAGGAGGGGGCACCGCCATCGCGGAGAAGGCGAGTCTTCGCCATTGCCGCGTTGTTCTGCCTCAGTGGCGGAACCTCGAGTGCCCCGCGGTTGAGCTCCATGGTGCTCTCAGCGGTCTACTCGTGGTTTCGGCAGACAAGCCTCCATAAACGGAGCTCCTAACGAACGATCTGGAGGCCTTCTTTGGCGCACAAAGAAGGGTAGTCCTGGCAGGCGACCTGAACTGTAAGCACCCTGATTGTGGGAGCCGCTTGGTGAAACCAAACGAGGCCCGCTTACGCAGGTATGCTGATGCGCCTCGGGTCACAGTCATGGGTACTACCGGGCCTACATACTATCCCTCGAGGGCTAACACCCGCCCTGATATAATGGACATTCCCGCGGTCAGGGACGTTTATTGCCCGGTCCACGTCTCCGTAATTTCGGAACTGTCCTCGGACCATTGCCCCATCAGTGTGCATATAGCTACCCAGCACTCTACCGTCCGCGATGAGCGGCGGGTAATCGAGTGGGAACGCTTTGGCCCGGCGTGCAGTCGCCGCCTACCTGAGCAAATACCACTCGACACTACCCAGAATGTCGACGAGGCAGTTGCCTTTTTCGACACAGCCGTAGTCTCGGCGGCAGACGTTGCCTCCCGGATGAAGCCGGGGCTCACGTCCGACTATCAGCGCATCACCGAAGAGGTGTCTCAGCTCGCTTGCGAGAGGAATCACCTGCGGAGACGCTGGCAGTGGACTCGTGACCCGGCTGACAAGGCTGCGTTTAACAGAGCGTCCGGCAAGTTGCGTCATGACATGCTGGCGTTCCGTAGACGTAACAGGGAGCTAGCTGTAACACAGATGGATGACCCTGCCGAGAACCGTGATGTCTGGCGGATTCCCAGTGCCCTAACGGGAAAGCGTAAACATGCGCGTCTCCCCGCATCGGTCGGACCCGGCGGTCAAACCCTTGGACGCCCCCTCGAGAAGGCAGAGTTCTTGGCTGACAGTTTAGAGAGACAGTTCGCTTCTAACCCATCCAAGTACCCGGCCTTCACTGAGCAAATCTGCCGCGAGGTAGAGCACTTTCTATCTGCCGGTATCACATTCCAGCCGGAGCCCATCTCCCAGGGGGAGGTCTCTGAGAGGATTGTACAGCTCAAGCCCCGGAAGGCGCCTGGCCCAGACGGAGTCATGAATTCCGCACTCCATCGCCTTCCGGAGCAAGGAATAGAGTTCCTCTCTGATCTGTTCCATATATTGTCTCAGACTGGCCTACTTTCCGGTGAAATGGAAGACGGCTACAGTAACAGTGATACCCAAGCCGGGAAAGAATTCTTCTCGCGTGGAAAACATCAGACCCATCAGCCTCTTGTCCGCGACGTCCAAGGTTTTCGAGCGATTGATCCAGCGTAGGATCCGCGACTACGTACAAAGACTGGACGTGCTGATCCCCGAACAGTTAGGCTTTCGTGAGCTGCACTCCTCGACTCATCAGCTGATGAGCGTCGTGGAATGCATTCGCGAGTCTGGCTGCCAGGGCAAACAGACGACTGCGATCTTCCTAGACGTAGAGAAAGCCTTTGACCGCGTGTGGCACAAGGGTGTCCTTTACAAGCTAACGGAAGTCCTTCTCCCAGATTGCTACTTTCACTTGATCCTCAGCTTTCTGCGAGACCGTAGCTTCCGAGTGAGAGTAGACCACGCTCTCTCTTCGGAGAGGCGTATTACCGCCGGTGTCCCTCAGTGAAGTGTACTTGGGCCTCTCCAGTTCTCGCTGTTTGTCAACGACACGCACCGAGTTACTGGAGTTAAGTTGTCGCTGTTCGCGGACGACACTGCGGCTTTTGCTTCAGAGCCGAACGCGAGTTATTCGGCAATCAAGCTCCAGCGCCAACTCGACGCGTATGTCGGGTGGACCGATGACTGGAGAGTTGCCGTTAACGCTTCCAAGAGCGCCGCGGTAATATTCTCGCGTAAACGAAAGCGGCCTCGGCCGCTTAAATTAGGCCCCGTCGAGGTACCCTGGACCAACAGCGTCAAGTAGCTCGGGCTCCACGTGGACTCCCGACTCACCTGGCGAACCCATACACAATATATCCATCAACGCACTTCGGCGCAACTCAGTAGACTCTGGCCCGTGCTATCTAATCCGGCAATGACCCCCCGGCTAGGTAAGCTCATAGTCAACTCGTACGTGTTGCCCGTGATTACCTACGCCTGTCCTGTTTGGGGATACCTGGCTCGTGGTCATAGAACAGCGCTGCAGCGCGTAATCGACCGGGGACTGAAGCTTGCGTGTAAAGTCTCCCGGAGGTACTCTTCACGTCTTTTGAGGAGAGGACTCGGTGTCCGCTCTTTTGATGGCACCGTGAGAAGCCTGGCGCGTAGATTCTATGTTCGTTCCAACAGAGTGACCCACAATTCCCTCATTGCCGGACTTGGTAAATACACCCCGCAACCAGGTGAGTCCTGGAAGCGACCTCGTTTGTTAGTCCCGGTGGTATAATCCACCAATCTTAGGTCGCTTCAGACCCCCCATAAATAGAAAAATAACATAAAAAGAACTCAAATAGACCCAGTGGCAGGAGTCCTTTCTGAGACTCGGGACACTGCACTACTCGCGACCCCCAGTCGTGTTATGGTTAAATGAAAATGAAAATGTGGAGAAAGAAATGGACGATATTGAAGCAGTATTAAATAATAATGAGGATCATGGAATGAATCCGAGGAGGATCAAGAAAGAAAATTTTCTCACACCCCTGGGAAAGACGCTCTAGACATAGCACTTCGATGTACTAAATCTGAAACAGTGGAGAGATTATGCAACTAACAGACGTCAGAGTAACATAAAACAAAAAAGAAAATAACCGACTTTTTCTCGGTAATCCTAGGGTTTTAAACTATTTAAGTGTACAGTGTGCGTTAAAGTGTTTGGTTTACGTACGTTAACACGTTTCGTGTTACAACTTTAATTCTCTGCCTTCATCGTTTACTTAACACCGAACATATACGTTTCTTTATAAATTAGGACCGACACTAACCAAAAGAAAACAAATCGTAATTTCTTTCTTGTTTTCATAATTAAGGTAAGTCATTCATGTACACTACTATATACACATTGTTCACTGTTCTATTTACTGTGCTCACAGATAATTAAAGCACTTATAATTAAACCATTTATCTAATTTTATCGTACGCATTTCATTTATAGATACAGCACAAAGTGGGTTGTTTGTACATGTACTTCAAATATAAGCTATTCAATTCTTTGTTGTCGACGGTCATAAATGAGCTACCGTTCTGTTAACCGACGTTTCCATTATCCGACCGTTACACGGTCCCACCCAAGCCGGAGAAGAGAGAGGCCACTCTAATATAAAATATACTTCGTCCAAAGTAGTGAACGTGCTCCGCAGCTCAGGGAGCACATTCATACACATACCTCGACACTTTGGTACTCGCGGCTTCCAGTTTCCATTGACACAGTAAATGTAGGCGCTCTCGTTCCCGTCGTCCAGCTGGTACCCTCTGTGACACGTGTACAGCAGCACCCAGTTCTCTGGAACCTCAGCGCCTGGCAGCGCCGCACAGTGGGTACTGCAAGCCGGTGGCGGGTTACTGCCGTCCTGAGGAGGTTCACAGCTGTCGTTGTACCGACAAATCGGCGGGTAGTAACTGCCGTACTGAGGATACTGAGGAAGCACACACCTACTCGACGTAACGAAATAAACATTCGGTATTAATACGAATCTTTACACAAGAAGTCGATTGCAGGCTGTTGTTATTGTAATTACTAATATTACATACTATACTATTGCCAACATTAACAATTGTTTCCGAAACAAAATAAACACAACTTTCGGACTTCCAAAAGTCTGAAGGCAAATTAAAACTCTAAGAGCGATAAAGTTGTTCGGGCTATTACGCCGTGTCCTAATGTTTCCATTACCAAAAACATTAGATGTTTCAGCCGCACTCACGGCGCGACCTAACCTGTTAATCATAACACTCAAGACAAAGAGTTTAATAAACCATTCCCAATGCAAAATTCTTATTCTACACAAGGTCCAGTTATTCTGAAAGTTTATGTTCTATCAAACTATTCTTATTCTAACAAAGTATATTAGTGCTTATGTAAATTGGTTCCGAAATGTTGAAACACTACGCTAAAAATAATATGCGACGTTACTTACGATTTTTTAGCTGTCAATCCTGTCGAGGTATTCCTGTAGAGGGGTGGTTCCGCTGGAGGCGCTGCAGGACGTGAGGGTTTCGTCCTGTTCACCGACGATCCCGTTTGAAACCACATAATAACAGGTGGAGCAGTATAACTGGGGTCTACTTCTTGGAAGTATGTTGGTACCGTTGTGGTCCTGTTCCTATCAGACACTGCAGTCGAAATGGGGTCTACTCCGTAATATGACGGGACCGTTGTGGTTCTTTTGCTAGCAGACGGTACAGCGGAAACGGGGTCTACTTGGTAGTATGACGGTTCCTTTGTGGTCCTTTTGCTAGCAGACACTGCAGTTGAAATGGGGTCTACTCCGTAATATGACGGGACCGTTGTGGTTCTTTTGCTAGCAGACGGTACAGCGGAAACGGGGTCTACTTGGTAGTATGACGGTTCCTTTGTGGTCCTTTTGCTAGCAGACACTGCAGTTGAAATGGGGTCTACTCCGTAATATGACGGGACCGTTGTGGTTCTTTTGCTAGCAGATGCTACACTTGAAATGGGGTCTACTCGGTAGTATTCTGGTTCCGTTGTGGTCCTGTTGTTAGCAGACACTGCAGTGAAAATGGGGTCTACTTGGTAGTATGATGGTTCCGTTGTGGTTTTTTTGCTAACAGACTCTACAGTTGAAATGGGGTCTACTCGGTAATATGACGGTTCCGTTGTGGTCTTGTTGCTAGCAGACACTGCAGTGGAAGTGGGGTCAGTTCGATAGTATGGTGGTTCTGTTGTGGTTCTGTTGCTATCAGACACAGCAGTGGTAATAGGATCCTCCCGATAGTACGTTGGTTCCACTGTGGTACTGTTGCTAGTAGATACTGCATTACTCCTGGGATCCGCCCTGTAGTAGGATTGTTCCGATAGAACTGCATTGCTGTAAACATTAGCACAAAGTACATTTCAGACTGTAATATTACATTTTAATCTAAGGGGTGTCCAGAGACAACTGATACAGTGTGTGGGGGGTAGGTGAGTGGAAAAGAGCTTCGTTTGCGTGATGTACCGTATGTTCGGGTCAAGGTCGAATCAATGTAACCCTGTCTGCCCATTGGTGGGCCAAAGCAATAATATGGCTGAGGCAAGCGGACCTCAGTCAGTAACTACGCCACATCTACAGGTAAACACGCGTAACAACCGTCCTCCTCGTCCTGCACGTGGTTACTTCTGACTGTGTGTGGTGTGAACTGTGTCAGAGTCAAAGGTTATACTCGAACATACTATGGTTCCAAAGTTTGAGGGAAAATACTGGTGATATAATACATCATCTTGACAACTTTCTATTTCTCAATTATATTCATTAAATTTGTTACAGACATTAAAACAATTTTTTTTTATAGTATTGTTACTCTAAGGGAATAGATAAAATCGCGTCGTCGAGTGTTTACGTGACTCTTTCCACATATATTTATGCGGCAGGAGTACGTCTTGATCTAGGTTAGTGGTTACCAAAGTGGGATCCGCCATAATGTTTCAGGTGGTCTCCAAACACTTTTAAGAAAAAAACGAATATACCGTATTTTTCTCTGATTTTTATGCTCTGAAAGCTAAATCTTAATTTTACAATCTTTAAACAATTTTTATAAGGATCCTTTATTTTTTTTTGGTTCAGACTAATTGTAATTGTGAAAGTAATTTCAAACTAATGGCTTTACTAATGCCGTGTTGCAGATCTGTTTGTCAGCCGAACTGACTAGACCTCTCTCTTACAGTGCAAGAAGACGATTCATTGGCAGAACTTTCAACTGACAGTTCATTGAAATTACAGCTTTCGCAATTACAGCTAGCTAACCATATAACCATATTCTGGTTTTATGTAATGACTGACTATACTTAACTCGGAAAAAGAGCTTTGAAGTGTTTAAATTTATTTTCCTCTACTTATTTGTGTGAAAAAGCATCCTCCCTGCTCACGTACTTAAAGTCAAAGTTAAGAAATAAACTTTATGTCGGAGTTACTGAATACTCAAATTATCAGACATTCAGCCCAATATTACAGAGCTATTTGTGCAAAATCAGCTTCATTTTCCACATTAAACTATGTTTGAAATCATTAACATTATAATTTTGCAAATTTAGAAAATTTTGATTTTAATACATTTTAAATAATATATAATAGTTTCTATCATATTTAGTGTTTGCTTTAGTTTCATAACTCAGACGGGGGTGGTTAATTTTTAAATTATTTGGTGGGTGGGGTCAGCGGAGTGAAAAGTTGGGGAACCACTGCTCTAAGTCATTCGAGACGTTACTCAACCGGCATCCAGGCCCGCTATGTCACTACAGTCCAGGGCGGCCGTCGTATAAATACTGGTTTACGAGGCGGCGCAGTTCAGTTACACCTGGCGGTATTACAACTGTGGATCGAATTGATTGATGAGGTTTAGTGGAAAGTGATTATTATTTTTATTATTTCAAAGCTGTAACAAGTTGACGTTTACTGTCGTGTGTTGGGCAATTATTGCTTTGAATTATTTTATTACAGTGCCTTTGTACTAACTGTTATTTGTGCCTAATTAAAGTTTGTAGAGTCAGACGATGTAAATTAAACTCTTGTGTCTCGATGCGCAGTAGACGAACACTTTGTTGCGAGGCTAACAAAACTTTCAGTCATTTCGCACATGCGCACAACAGTGTGGTACAGTGTTTCATAGTGCGAACATCGGCTGCAACAAGACTGATGAGAACAATGGAACCATGTGTGTGACAGAGACAGAGGTAGTACATGACTGAGACGGTGTACTGTTCTCGCGTTGTCTCCCCTGTCCCCTCCCCAGACAAGTTAGCTATACTTGTTAGTGGGGGTAATTCATGCATTGGGTCGCCGCAGATGTCTGTTCAAGAAACACTGTCGGGCCTATAATTAGTTATTTCAAATTGGTGTCAGTTATTCTCTTTCCACTAAACTACACAACTATCCGTGACATCGTCATGACAGTATTTATACGTACGCGCTAAAACGAGAATCATAAATATGTCACCTCAAACAAGCACATTTTTGTTGAATGAATTTAGGCCTATGGTGTAATTTTCCTATGGTTCCCGATTTCAGGATATTCTATTCTACATGTTACAGTTATTTTTATGGCTAATGATAGATTAACTGTAGTTTCAGTACGTTTATATATATATATATTGCAAGGTAACAGGTTATAGCCCAGACCAGACTTGCAGAAAAGAATGCACAATTAGTGAAATTCTGTACATTTATTGTCCTTTCTTTTACACAATTTATATTAAAATGTTCTTTCGTTATTTGACACACAATTAATTTATTTTAGTTCAAAATCTGCTTTGAAAATATCTTTAAATAAATGTTCTCTTTATTTAAACAGTGCTGTAAATTTTTAACTGTTGTAGCATGACAGATAAGCCCATAAAAATGAATGGTAAAATGATCATAGAAATAAAATAATAACATTGTTAAATCCGAAGAAAGCAAATTAATATAAAGAATTAATTAAGAACCACCGTGGAATACAATAATTGATTAAAATAAAAGTTCATGTAAAATAAATGTTACAAGGAGTGATGAATCATCAAAACCAATTTAAAAACTAAATATGAGAAAACAGGTAATACCCAGGTAGGATAGGAGTAGGTAAGGAAGAAACCCAGAAAATGACTAAACCCACAACAAGAAAAGAAAATATGTTATAAGAAACAAGAAGAACAGAAGGGACCAATGAAGAAACATCCACAAGAAGATGAAGGAAATAATTTTATAAGAAACCAGAAGAAGAGGAGGAATCAATGTAGAAACAAGAACAAGACAGCACCCACAAGAAGAAGGAGTGCTCTTATAAAAAAAAAAACCCAAACCCCAAAATAAATATAATAATAACAAATAAAAGTATAACAAGATATCAAAGGTAAAAACCACGTGTACAATAGATGTAAACCAAAAAGTGTATAGAGTAAGAATTGAAAGTCAACCAATGTGAGATAATAATATAATACCAAAAAACAAATCTTCATTATAATCTATAAATATATTTCTTGATTCTAGTAAAACTATATAACTATTTAGAATTAAAATCAAGGAATAAATAGAGAATCAGTGCAAGTTTTAGTGTTATGGAAAATAAACCTTATGTTTCAATGTTGATGTTCACAAACTGAGTAGACGATGAAATACTACAACTTTAAAGTGATTTAATTTGTGTTCATGAATAATGTAAATAGAATATTATCATGACCTATAATACATGTGTTTTTTGTAGATAACTGCCACTCTTGTTAAAATAACATATAAATGTAATAAAAAGAGAATTTTTATAAAAAGAATATCTTATGAATAAGATAAAAAAGAGCATGCCAATATAAAAGTGAAGTGACAAGGTATCATTACCCCAAAACACCAAAAAACAGATAAAAACTGATATCCAAACCTAGTTTAAGAAATATAATATAAGATTATAATAATTATGTTTGTTTGTATAGAATAAGATGTTAGAAATAATTAAGTATAAAATTCAGAATTTAACCTTCATTATTTATAATATTTCTAATGTATTTTTTATTAATCAGTAAGTATAAAATGTCTGAGTTGAAAAGACAAATGTTAATTTGACTTATATGTTATGTATTAATGGTATGAACCATATACTAATTGTTATTTTTGTTTACAATAAGGAAATGTTAATTTGATTTATATGTTATGCACTAATGGTATGAACCATATACTAATTGTTATTTTTGTTTACAATAAGGAAATGTTAATTTGATTTATATGTTATGTATTAATGGTATGAAGCATATACTAATTGTTATTTTTGTTTACAATAAGGATATGTTAATTTGATTTATATGTTATGTAGTAATGGTATGAACCATATACTAATTGTTATTTTTGTTTACAATAAGAAAATGTTAATTTGATTTATATGTTATGCATTAATAGTATGAACAATATACTAATTGTTAACTTGTTTAAATAAGAAAATATCAATTTATGTCACAATAGCAATGAAAGTCAGAGAGGGTATAAATCAATATGTATTGTATAAAAAACTTTGTATGTAAAAACTATTAGAAATCTAGGCCAAATGTTAAAAACTAAAAACAGCATCAAATTTGATTATATAGGTATAGGAATACAATTAAACTGAAGGAATTTACATAAGGTATATCAGTAATAAAGTCATGTAATTAGAAATATGAGTAAGGAAGATTTTGTAAAATTATATCCAGAATTATTGTTAAAAATGGAAATGTAAAAACTCAAAATTCAGAGAGGGGAGTCATATATTACTGTATAATATTTTAAAACATAACCGATTAATCTAATTGCAAGAAATTAAGGGAAGGTAAACCTTTTATTACAATCAGAAATTTAATATAATCATTAATATAACTTATAATATGGCTTCATTTGAAAGACAAAGACAGGAAGTGTTGTTTAAAAACTTACCATTACAAAATGATGTAAGAAATACCATTTTAGATCAAAAACTTAATAAAACTGCATTATTTGGTATCAAATTACGCAGAATGAACTGACGAAGAAGATTAAGTAGTTACTAGCTAATAAATTTGAAGAATAACAAAAATATAATCAGTTATATAATGTAACTTTCTCACATGCACAGGATGCAAATAAAATTGGAACAATGCATTGAATAATATTGGTTTGGCTAAGACTTCAGGCGGATGAAGAAAATTAGTTGATTATTGAACGTTGAATGATACACTTGATACGTGTATTTGCAAACCTTAACCTAGTTGCTACTACCGTAATGGCCAACGTTTTCGAAGCCAAAAGTGACAAACGAGAGTTTCGACAAAAAACATTTTTTAAACGGAGACCGAGGTAAATAAATACCTACAGACATTCAACTAACACTACACAGAACAGAACACCAGTGAATACAACATTTGAAACCATTAAAACAGTAATAACACTTAACCATAAAAGTGCGAATATCCGCCTAACCGACAAAAGTGAATTTGACTTAATACTACACTATTTTTCCAAGTACAACACCAAAACTGAACCAGAGACACTCCACCAACACAATAAGGAAGAATTGCAGCCACAAGGACGAAAATTCAGAGGGAAAGCACCTTTATTTGAATTTTAAATCAGCGAGGTGAGACCGTCTTCCAACTATACACGAAAAGCAGCCATCATTGATTACCCACAATACAACTCAACACTGCCTTTACAACGGAATGGTTTGAAAACTGCTCACTTACCATTATATATTAAATATTATATCTGTATTTTTGATATATTTGGGTAAAAATCTTTAAGGTGATATATTTGTAATGTTATACTTGATAAACTTAACCCTTATTTCTCTGACGTTGCCTAAAATAACTGGTAAAGAATCCTATTATAAAATTTATAGCAGTTATTATAATTATTATATCTTTTAGCAGTTATTATTCTTTTAGCAGTTTAATAATTGTACGATTTAACGACACCCTGAGAATCGATTGCCATATCGATAAGGAGTCAAAAGATATTGAATTGTTAATAAAATTTCTTATATATTTCATAATTACACAGTTTCTCATTCGTAAAATATAAATAACATAATAATTAATTTTAATAGAAGTAACTACCAGAATCTCACCACGAAAAAGGAAGATAACCTCCAAATAAGAAAAATAAACAAATCGATTGTTCTTGGAGACAATTCTATCAAGTGGCAAGAGAATTTAAAAATACCGAAAAGTCATTAAAACAATTAAAACAAGAAATAAACGATTCAGAACACAGCAGAACATAATTAATTAATTGATTTTAATTAATTATATAATAAAAAAAAAAATTTTTTATCAACTATGACGTGTCGGCTACGTCATAATCCAGGGAACCTGTGATAATTGACGCTAGCCAATTATACAGGCTGCCTACGTTGTAACAAACTGAAACTCAAAACACAAGACTAACAAAATTACAATTATTCTAATTATAGGAAAAAAGGGGAGGGATTTAACTGATGTATGCACTCACTTTAGTATGTAACAAAGATAACATCCCTTTTATTCACATAGTATACGTAACACATTACAAATAAAGATATTATTTACTCTGAGATTGTAAGGGGGTTTTCTATCTAAAATAAAATGATCAATTAGGTAATGAGTTTACCTCGGATTCGAGTCTTTCTTTTTCTTGTTAAGAATTTTCAAATTTACCGTACTTGATTATATGAGTACATTATTCCTTAAGTACCATTTGATGAATGGTTTTATTTAGTTAGCAACTTTTGAAGTTACATAACGAAAGTTAAGTTACAACGTATGATTACAAGAATTGGTGGTTACACCAGTTTAAATCTTAGAGCTTATTGATTGTCTTTTGAAAGACTTTTTCATCTTTAATTACTTATATTTTAAAATATGTATAACTCACGGAAGACGAGCTCCCGCGTCACCTCTTATATTATGGTTAACTGGCCGTGTCTTGCCGAGTGATTATTCCGTACTCTTGTAGTCGAGGATTGTCCTAGCGGTAGTCTGTCCAGTAACGATGAAATGGATGTGATGGTGCCAGCTAACGTGAAGTCGTCAGGCTTCTCGGCGATAGAGTAAAGGCAGTATAGTTCGAAATCGTCACTTTTCACTGTTATTCACATCACCTGTTTAATTGCACCGTCGTGTTGGAGTTTACGTATTGTTTGTACATTATGTTGGAATTTCTTTTAACTTGAACAATACTTGACTGGTTATTTAAGTTACAGGAGATGTCAGCTCTTACACACGTTTTTTTTTTTCTTACATGTTTGTTTCACAAAAATTTACTCACTACATTTTCGTTATTTATGTCTAGCTGTCCACACTTTTAGTGGAATATAACACTTAAATTAAAATACACACAAAATAACATTTTGTGAAGAGCCCCAGCGTGGAGCTGTTTACAGTTAGAAAGCTGCATCGTTAATCCCTAGTTGTTACAACAGGAAAGTTGCAAAGACGCGGAGCGAATAATCCGCCACAATATAGTTCCTTTTTTTATTTAATACTACAGTCTTATAGTTAGACAAAACAAACAATCAAGATTGTCCTCGTATACTGAAATTATTACACCTTTTACTAGTGACTTTAAATTATTAATTCTTTATATTATGGTTTACACGTATTTCTTATTTAATGCCGGCTCGGTATACAAGTTGAATCCGGAATTCACAGGTCATAGCATGATAAGTTTAATAAAGGGTTAACAGTTTTATTCTTTAACTTTTGCTTCCACAACTTTAATTAATTAATACTAGTTAAATTTTTTCATTTAAGTCTCATCACTACCATGAGTTAATCCAGGGGTAATTGGTTTAATAGTGCGATTTAATGTTTTTTAACTAACTTCCCATTTTTTGATTTCTATTATTAAATATTTTATTTTTTTTTTACAATTTAAATCGTCACATACCCATAATTGGGGTCCGTTATCCGATACTAGATGTACAGGGGTACCGTAATCTTTAAATAATCTCTCCTGTAATATCTTTACAGTGGTCGTCGCTAACGCTCGCCGCATGGGATACATCCAAACAAATTTGGTGAACGAATCTACAGATATGAGTAGCATCGTATTACCTGATTTAGGTCGAGGGTAGGGACCTGAAAAGTCTAAATAAAGTTTAGAGAATGGGGTAGTAGGGATTTCTGAAATTAATTGGCTTATTTGACTGTTTCTTGCAGGTTTGCTGAGCGCGCATAACTTACACTTTTGACGAAGCTAGCTATTTCGCTGTTCATATTGTTCCAATGATATTCCTTACGAATGGGATGTATTGTTTTATTTATTCCCATATGGGCTCCAATGGTAGATGAATGGAAGTATTCCATCAGCATGGGCTTAATTACATCAGGGGCGATTATCCTTAATTCCTTTCCATTCGCTATTCTGTGGCATAGTATTCTTTTACTTAATATGTATTTCTCTGAATTAATTCCTTGCTCAAGTTGTTCTATAATCGGTTTCAGAAGAGAGTCTTGTTGTTGATATTAAGCGATGTTGGTAAACGCAAGGGGGAATTCGGTAATTACTGTGTTAACAACGGGTGTTTCCAGGCTCTCCTTGCTTTCGAGAGTATTAGTGGGCGACTGGAACATACGGGACAGGGTATCAGCGACTACATTTTGTGTACCTTTAATATGTTGTACTTTGAATTTGTAACAGTTTAACCTCAATACCCATCTTCCAATACGTCCTAACTGTTTAGGGTGATTCAGTAACCAAGATAATGCTTGATTATCAGTTTCCAAAAGGAACTCTTTATGTTCTAGAAAGGGTTTAAACTTTTCAAAACCAAATACAATGGCTAAACATTCTAATTCATATGCGGAATATTTCTTTTCTTGGTCATTCAAGGTGCGTGAAGCATAACTAATCGGTAGCCTACGGTTTTCTATTTCTTGATAGATTACTGCGCCTAAAGCTATACTTGAACTGTCGGTCTGAACTACGAAAGGTTTCGTAAAATCTGCTAGTTGCAATACTGGGAGTGATATGATGCTTTCTTTTAGTTGTTTTGTTCGAACGCAGTTTGGTGTTGTGGAGTACATTCAAATTTCGCTCCCTTCTTTCTTAAGGCATTCAGAGGTGCGGCTATTTCGGCTAGATGGGGAATATACTTGTGGAAATAGTTTACCATTCCCAAAAATCGGGCTATTCCTTTTGCATCTCGCGGGGGCAAAAATTCTCTGATCGCACGGGTTCGTTCGGGGTCTATGCTAACCTTTCCGTTGGCCTTCACGATGTGACCTAAAAATGAAAATTGTGGGACTGCAAAATTTACCTTTTTGGGATTAACTGTTAATCCTGCTTTTTGTAATCGAGATAACACTTCACGTAGATGTTTAAGATGTTGTTCCATCGATTCGCTATAGATTACGATGTCGTCCAGGTAGTGATACACATATCTAAATTTACTATCATGAAATATTCTCTCTAATAGTCTACTACATACGGAACTTCCTTGTGATATTCCAAAGGGTACTCTAGTAAATTGGTACAGGTTGAAAGGAACAGCAAACGCGGTTAGACGTTTGGATTCCTCTGAAAGGGGTATTTGGTGAAATGCTTGATTTAGATCCATTATCGTAAAAACTTTCGCTCTTGTGAAGTAATGAAAAGCACTGTGGATGTCTGGAAGCGGGATAGATTCAAATTGTATTCGTTTATTTAATTGCCGGTAGTCCACAACTAGTCTATGTTTGTCATGACCTTTAGGTACTAAAAAAGAGGGTGATGAATACGGAGACGTAGAGGGTTCGATGACTCCTTGTTCTAAACAACTTGTTGATATGGTTCCTCATCACTTCTATTTTGGGCGGCGATAACTTGTACGGGGGTAGGCGTATTACTTTGTGATCGTTCAGATTGATCTTATATTCTATTAGGTTCGTAAGTCCTAGCTTAGGGGTAAGAACGGTGGAAAACTCTTTTATTAATTTCTGCATTCTCAGCCTATCTCTATTTTCTAGATGAGATAAATCAGACTCATGGTGTACTATGTGTGCAGTCGATGATCTAGTACTTTCTTGTTCGTCAGTTGTACAATCAAAATTATACTTCCGTGTACGGTCGAATCTAAAATAATATTTCATCGCGTGGATGTCAAGAATTATTCACGTTTTACTGATGAAGTCAGCTCCCAATATTAGGTCGGGTCCTATATCATCACATACTAACATTGTAAAAAACCACGTTAGATTCTTAATTTTTACTTCCATATTCCTTAAGGAATGGAAGTATGGTGATGGCAAAAAAAATCGTGTTCGAGATTATTGCAGATTCTGATTCTACTACACTCAAAACATGAAAAAAAGTCGTTTTCCGAAAAGTGTCTGTGTGTGTGTCTGTCTGTCTGTCTGTCTGTCTGTCTGTGTGTGTGTGTCTGTCTGTCTGTAGATTTTTTTTCTATGGCAAACGATAACTGCCGCAAATTCAAACAGAATCAAATAATTTTTTGCATGCAGCCCGGATTTGCAGAGTTCTCGCGATCTATTGTTTTTGGTGAAGATCGGTTGAGGGAAAGGGGTAGTTTACCTGCAACGGTTTTTTTTTTAGCAAGGGTAATTTTGTTTGTTTGGCAAACGATAACAGCCGCAAATTCAAACAGAATCAAATAATGTTTCGCATACAGCCCTGAATTGCAGAGTTCTCAAGATCTGTTGATTTTGGTGAAGATCGGTTAAGGGAAAGGGGTAGTTTACCTGTAACGTTTTATATTTTAACAAGGGTATTTCCTATGGCAAACGATAACAGCCGCAAATTCAAACAGAATCAAAAGATTATTTGCATACAGCCCTAAATTGTAGAGTTCTCAAGACCAATTGTTTTTGGTGAAGTTCGGTTGAGGGAAAGGGGTAGTTTACCAGCAACGTTTTTTTAACAAGGGTATTTTTTATGGCAAACGATAACAGCCGCAAATTCAAACAGAATCAAATAATGTTTTGCATACAGCCCTGATTTGTGGAGTACTCAAGACCTATTGTTTTTGGTGAAGATCGATTAAGGGAAAGGGGTAGTTTACCGGTAACGTTTTATGTTTTAACAAGGGTATTTCCTATGGCAAACGATAACAGCCGCAAATTCAAACAGAATCAAAAGATTATTTGCATACAGCCTAAATTGTAGAGTTCTCAAGACCTATTGTTTTTGGTGAAGTTCGGTTGAGGGAAAGGGGTAGTTTACCTGCAACGTTTTTTTAACAAGGGTATTTTTTATGGCAAACGATAACAGCCGCAAATTCAAACAGAATCAAATAATGTTTTGCATACAGCCCTGATTTGTAGAGTAATCAAGACCTATTGTTTTTGGTGAAGATCGGTTAAGGGAAAGGGGTAGTTTACCTGTAACGTTTTATGTTTTAACAAGGGTATTTCCTATGGCAAACGATAACAGCCGCAAATTCAAACAGAATCAAAAGATTATTTGCATACAGCCCTAAATTGTAGAGTTCTCAAGACCTATTGTTTTTGGTGAAGATCGGTTGAGGGAAAGGGGTAGTATACCTGCAACGTTTTTTTAACAAGGGTATTTTCTATGGCAAACGATAACAGCCGCAAATTCAAACAGAATCAAATAATGTTTTGCATACAGTCCTGATTTGTAGAGTACTCAAGACCTATTGTTTTTGGTGAAGATCGGTTAAGGCGAAGGGGTAGTTTACCTGCAACGTTTTTTTATCAAGCGTATTTTCTATGGCAAACGATAACAGCCGCAAATTCAAACAGAATCAAATAATTTTTTGCATACATCCCTGAATTGTAGAGGTCTCAATGACTTTCGATTTTGGTGAAGATCGGTTAAGGAAAAGGGGTAGTTTACCTGCAACCTTTTACGTTTTAACAAGAGTAAAGTACTTGAAAATTTATTTAAACTTTTTGAAACAATGGTAATTGTTAAAAATAAAATAATTTTGTTGCCAGGCAATAAAATTATAATTTTTTCATTTTATTGTAATATAATATTTTTCATTTAATACAGCAATAAAAAGGCAGGTAAGACACTAAGACACAGCCTGGCTGTTTGGCTGAAAATGATTTTAAATATAAATCTTAGAATATGGAAGTCATGTATGGTTCTCCATACCGATATTTACTTTAATGGTGATGCTGAGTTTTATCACTATATTTTGTTTATTAGCTGTAGCACATTTTATATTCACAGCTTGACTGCGTTTCACTAGGTTGTGTTCGAATAATTTATCCGCTAACTTTTGACTGATTAAGGTTCTAGTCGATCCAGAATCGATTAATCCGAGGGTGGATGTAACACCTAGGTCAATTTGTATTAAGGGCAACAGACTTTTAGTCCAATCACATTTAGTTATCGCGTTACATTTCTCAATAAACCTTCTAACATAGGGATCTATTTCTCTAGTGTTTCTTTTTCTTTTTCTTTTATTATTGTCGTACATTTCTTTGGGTTTACCGGTTCTCAAGTTGCTGCGGAAGACACAGGATTTCGGGTCTCCCTGCCTTACATGTTTTTTGGATTAGGGTGTTTACGTTCGTATTGCTTGTTGTTACAGTTTCTACTTGTGTCCATACTTACCGCAGTTATAACACGTATTTTTATTACGAGGAGAGTACCTTGCTTCCGTTTTAGGTTGCGTGTCAGTTGATTTACCAGGGCTGTGCAAATTTCTCGGTCTATTAAATACTCGCTTTACATACTGGGTTGGCACATTGGGTACTAGGGCTCGCAATTCATTTCTATTCGCCTCGATTGATTTCACCTCATGTCTGTTCTGATCTGAGTACCATACTTTCGACGAGTGAATACTGCATTGTTCGAGATCCGCAAAGGTGTTGGGTCGATTTATTAACGCTAAACGAGATCTTTCTTCTGGAGACAATCCTACTAAAATGGTATCCACCATCTGTCTCTCATTCCAATCTACTTGCAGTAGTCGAGAAGACTCCCTGATTTCTGAGATGTAATGGACCAATCTCTCATTATATCCTTGTACTCGTAGTACGGTCTTTCTCTTAAATTCCTCATAAATTCCGGTGGGAATAAAATATTTTATGATTGTAGTATGCAGTTCTTCTACTGGAAGGGTAGAGCTTAATGATTCTAGCACACGATTCTTTAACGGGGGTTTACATTTCGGTAGGAGGGCTTGCAAAATTTGCCAGTCATTTAGCTGCTGTAGATCTTTTATCTGCAGGAGATATTTGGTGAAATTCAGTAGTTTAGTAACATTCAAACCATCAGTGTATGCAATTTCAGCTAAGAGTTTTTCTACGGAGTGAGTGATTTTTCCGTAGAGGTCCGCATTATGATTTACGTGTTGCATAGCTTTGGGAGGACCAGACAATGCAGTAGGGGTAGTCAATTCATACATTCCGGTGCGAATTTGGAAACCACTGGGAGGAGGGGTTTCAGTTATAGTCTGGGCATTTAAATTTCTATTTGGGTTTCACTCTCGAGTAGGTTGTATTTTAGATCCGGCGGGCGATTCCTGATCCGCGTTGGGGATCGTTCTGACGTACCCGATTGAACTGGGGAGATGTGTAGTTTCTTCAAGGATTTTTCAATTTCATCCATTCGGAACGAGTCGGATTTTCTTCGTAATTCGTTGATGATAGTAGGTAATTGGCGTAAAGCTTCATCCGCAAAACTTTGGACTTCGGGAGGAATTTCCGTACGGTTAGGCCAGTTCAACAAATTTTTCATTCGCCGGGTTAAGTGTTCTATCCTTTGAGTTGTCCGCAATATTACCGCAGGAGATTTCTCGTCTTGAAG
This sequence comes from Magicicada septendecula, assembly GCA_034769895.1. Taxonomy (NCBI): domain Eukaryota; kingdom Metazoa; phylum Arthropoda; class Insecta; order Hemiptera; family Cicadidae; genus Magicicada; species Magicicada septendecula. The sequence goes on along the minus strand of CM068371.1, from coordinate 32,150,265 downwards.
GGTTTGGGACAATAAGGTCAACTCGCTATACTTGGCATTACAAGTTTCTCTCTCGCTCTCATAATCGAGCCCGCTCAGGTTGCTTAACTGCACGGGTGCATCGAATCCACTTTCGCGTATAGACTTGCGCAATTCCGCGACTGTTACATTCGCATAGGGTAGACCACGTAAAAGAGCTTCATAAGACAGTTCGTCCTTTAATAGTAAATATGGATTAAATAGGGCCATGTTTACCTTATATCTAACACACTAAAATTTACTTTACTACACTATACACTTATGACATATAAAATTTAATTCATGGTCAAAACATTTGTTTTGGTAGTAAGAGAGTTACTTCTCTTCTCAGAGAAAGAGAGAAATTTCACACAGACGTCATTTTATTGTCAACGATCAGCTGTTATGCTGGAATGTAGGTCAGACTAGTTTTCTTTGTAAACAATGGCATACTTGTTGTATGCGTGAGAAGGGGAGAAGTCCACTTGTGGTGAGGAACGTTATTGTTCTATACAACAATAGCTTACGGCTACCTTTATCGACTAGTCTCGGCTGGCTTCAACAAGGGGGTAAGTGCAATACGTACCGATATGCGTTTTAAACAAGCTACAGCCTGTTATCAAGCTGAGTTTAACTATTATTTGTTTTACGTTCAAATTTAACTATCTCTAATTATTTTTTTTTGCAGAATTAACTTACAAATTTATTTACACGTGATTAAACTGGTTTAACTTAGTCAATAGTTTATATGACTCACCATGACAACAGAAATATAAATTACACATTTATGCAGGCATATTCAGGAAACTACAGGTCTTGAATTGTCACAAAACAGACATGTTAAAGACTGAACAGTTTGACAAGCACTAAAATTTTTGTAGGTACGTGCATTGGTGTAATACAATAACAGTTTGAATTATTTTCGCGTATATTAAATAAATTATATACAAGTGCGTGCGTAATCTCACACACAATTCACAATGGCAAATTTATACTGTCGCTACTTTCTTTCATGCAACGTAGCCTTTTTGAGTTACATAAAATACCTTAACTGAGTGCATAGATCACCAAAGGGTCGTATTTTTTATATATGACACTACGTAAACAATTATTTTACAAGAAAGCAGAGTGGCGCATTTTATGACGTGTCGGCTACGTCATAATCCAGGGAACCTGTGATAATTGACGCTAGCCAATTATACAGGCTGCCTACGTTGTAACAAACTGAAACTCAAAACACAAGACTAACAAAATTACAATTATTCTAATTATAGGAAACAAGGGGAGGGATTTAACTGATTTATGCACTCACTTTAGTATGTTACAAAGATAACATCCCTTTTATTCACATACTATACGTAACACATTTCAAATAAAGATATTATTTACTCTGAGATTGTAAGGGGGTTTTCTATCTAAAATAAAATGATCATTTAGATAATGATTTTACCTCGGATCCGAGTCTTTCTTTTTCTTGTTAAGAATTTTCAAATATACCATACTTGATTATATGATTACATTATTTCTTAAGTACCATTTGATGAATGGTTTTATTTAGTTGAGCAACTTTTGAAGTTACATAACGAAAGTTAAGTTACAATGTATGATTACAAGAATTGGTGGTTACACCAGTTTAAATCTTAGAGCTTATTGATTGTCTTTTGAAAGTCTTTTTCATCTTTAATTACTTATATTTTAAAATATATATAACTCACGGAAGACGAGCTCCCGCGTCACCTCTTATATTATGGTATTTCAGCATCGACTTCCTGTTGGTACGCCTTAGGGATGGGGTAAGTACGGCGTATGAATTTAGATTTTTCCGTCACTTCAAACTTATGCGCATACACATCTGAGACTGGTGGTTGCTCGCAAAATACATGAGAATGTATTAAATTATTAAATTATATCATGAGAATGTTTCTTTATTAAATTATTTAATTCACTTATTTACTGCGGATATAAACGATTATTTATGTCCCTAGTGTGGTCAGTTTCAATCGTTATATCTGGCTGCCTTATCTCAATTGGACTATAAGTAGGTCGCCTACCTTAGTTTACTTCGTTTCGTTCAGGTACAGCTGATATTCACGACCGTCTATAATCCACTGCATACAACTCTTAGCCAAATCGATTTGAGCCTGACATTTCGTTAGAAAATCGACTCCAAGTACAACATTATGTACTAGTTTCTTTATTATTATTACCGGAATATTCACTTCTATTTAATCGTATTTTAATGTGATATATACTTGTCCAGTGGCTACCGTTTTATTTTTATCCGCAGTCTGAATCTGTAATTTATTCGTGGGTAATATTGCCGTGTTTTTAAAATATTTATTATTTTTCTTAGTAAAATTTTTACTGATAGCTGATACCTCTGCTCCGGTGTCAATTAAAATGTGTGTTTTAACGTTATTTATGTATGCATCGAGTGTAGGACATGCAGCTCTACGTTCTATGTTTTTAGAGTGATCTGTGTCGCTTTCTAATAACGCTTCCCGCAAATCACACGGGTAGATACCATTAATTTTGTAACAAGCATCCTCACAATCAACCATGTTATGACTACTTCTAGTTCTACGACTTAGAGTGATCTTACAGTCTTTATTCAAACCCGTGCTACTGCTATAGTGATGTTTATGGATTACTGCTTTTGGCTGCTTCTTTATGCACGCCGCTCCTACGTGACCTTTTACAAGTTTTTTGGATCAGCATCCACAGCTTCCGATACTGTATGTGAGTACTTATTATTATTCTCTATTTGTTTAACTGTATCAATTGATTGAATTTTCTTAGGATTTTCTGTGAATTTATTCTTATCACTCCCAGAGGCTTTATCTTTATTAAATGGTGTACCCTGTTTATATGATGGTTTATTTGTGTCATATGTGTAGTGAGCTTTTGCTGCCGGCATTACATCCTCCCATTGTGACAACATGTTTAATAGTGCCTCTATTGTATTTACCCCACGTGTTAATAAGGTTGTACGAATGTTAATATCAAAGTGGTAACTTAATTTATGTACTAATTCCGTCTCTGATTGCTCCGGTCTAAGGTGTTTAATTTTAGAGATTTCTTTTATTACGTGCTGCTAAACGTGTGAGTTTTCCGGGAGTAAATTTGCCAAACTCCAGTCTATCTCGTAATTTACGTTGCACGTGCTCATTCCAGTACCGATTCGCGAAGCATTTGATGAACTCGACGTATGTTTAAATATTGTCACGGACTTTGGAGTACCACAGTGCTGCCGAACCGCTCAGCTTACGTGTCACCCATTCAATTCTATCTGAGTCATTCAATTGATCACCCACTTAGTCCATACCACGTTCGCAATCCCGTATAAATTGAATTGGATTTCCGTCTCCCCAAAATTTCGGTTGGTTATTCGAATCTTCATTGTGTCTGTAGAAACATACGGTGGGGTTTACACGCCCTGCGACATCCCGTTCCACCTGATACATTTTTTCGTCTATCTTATGTTCTAATTCTGACTTTTGTTGGTTCATTAACAGTGTATTAGCTTTTATACGGTCTTGACATTCTGTAATCGTGTTCTGTTGTGTTGTAAATCGTGTGTCTACGTAAATGTAATTGTCCAATGTTCGATAGCATTTCCGTTCTTGCTTTTTCGATTTGAGCTTTACATAGCTCCATGTGCTCGGTAAGCGATTTATTGACCTTGGTATATTCTGTTTGTATTATAGCTTTAAGTTCATTATCACGTTTCCTATTTTCGCAGTCGCGTTTCTGCATTTCTGTTTTAATTTCTTTAATCGTTATAACTTGTTTATTATTATTTTCTTTATGTCATTAAGTTCAGCTTTAACTTCATTATTATCTTTTACTAATTCTTGTAACATACGCATCATTTCAACTTGTTCCGCCATCTTTTTTTCTTTACTTATAAGTTTGGTTATTACAGTTCTCATTTAGTCCGTGTATAATAATTATATTTATTTACCACTAGCAGTTCGAATAAATTAATTAATACTGATATTCACTGTCCTACACTAACACATATAACTTAACTAAAATGATAATAATCATCCTAACTACATACACACAAAAATTAACTAAAATGTTGTTACTTGTCCTTAATTAATACACATAAAAATACAGTTTCTATTCTAACATATAACTTTCAATAATTGTATCATTCACTAATCTTGCAATAAAAGTTTATTTTACTTTATTGGGCTAACAATTGAATGCTTCAAAGTTTCAAGCACCATTTTCTGGCCATTCTTGTTTTATTTGGCTTGAAATTTTAATGCCCCAAATTTGCGAGCGCCATTTTCTGCAAGGTAACAGGTTATAGCCCAGACCAGACTTGCAGAAAAGAATGCAAAATTAGTGAAATTTTATACATTTATTGTCCTTTCTTTTACACACTTTTGTATTAAAATGTTCTTTCGTTATTTGACACAACATTAATTAATTGTAGTTCAAAATCTGCTTTGAAAATATCTTTAAATAAATGTTCTCTTTATTTAAACAGTGCTGTAAAATTTTAACTGTTCAAAGTCTCCTGTAAACAAAATTATATTTTAACTCAATGTTCTTTTACTTTACACTTTAAAGTTTTATAATTTGATAACAAATTTATTTAAATTTGGCTTCCCTGTTCTGTTGTCTCCATAGTCCTCCAGGTGGACGATCTCGATCCGGCCTCCAGCGATCCGTCGTCTTGGTTCCACGTTTCAGCAACCGCCTCCAGGAACTGCCGTGCTCTAGGTCTCCGTATCCCAGCCGCCACGATCAGCAAAACGAAGCTCAGGAACGGTAGCCGACTATCTCGAACTCCGTGTTGGTTTCCTGCTGACACTCGCTCCTATCACGACTCTACGGGCCCAAGGACTGCCTGGAATTGATGTTGACTGGAATCGATGCCGACCACGACCGCTATCGCTGAGTACTATATGACGACTTTCAGACAGCAAAAAGAAGACTGGCCACTGCTTTTATAATACAGCTTAATGTATGCCGCCGCGCTGCCGAATGACGTCACCGCCGATATGCGCGTAGGCGTATTTTCTATATACTCTATTATATTCTGGAGCGGTCACGTGGCCGCCGATTTCCTCGTTCTTGAATCTTCTAGAACAATGCTATATTACACATGAATAAACTTCCATGAACATCTATTTCCTACCCACATTACACAACACTTCACTCACATATTAAATTATATCTTCATAGGTTTACATTGTCTTATTACTAATTTATCCTATTAGTTTTAATTTTGTATTAATATTATTTTATTTCCAAGCATCCTTTTATCGTTCTGGACATTGATAACAGCTGATAATAATTATGCTCCACATTTACCTATAATGAGACAGCTTGTCACGTTGCAATATATATATTGCGACAATACAAGCATAGGCTGTAATGCGCACATATAATATAAAATAAATATTTAATTTAATTTTAATAATATATAATAAACGAGCAGGTGTGAAATTGGAAGCTGGCTTGCAAACAGGAGTCAGCACGCAGGATCACGCGATTACCGCTGCATGCGTGTACACAAGTAAATAGTGTGTGTGCGTGAAGCCTGTTTAAGCCTGAAAGTTTGCAACCTCACCCCAAGTCAATTCTAAATTAAGAGTATATTTAATATTAAGCAAACCAGAAATGTTAGCGAGAAGGTAAAAGCTTCTAAAAATGTGTAAAAATCAGACACAAGTGCAGTGCGAATTTTACGTAATTCGGACGGTCAGTGCGAATTCTGTGAAATTTTTAAAGCATTATAATTACACTAGTGGTGCGAGCATCATGATATTTCACAGCACATAGGTCATTAAATTAGACAATATTTTATCGCCGTGAAATCTGCGTTAAACAGTGCGATTGGCGAAAAAGTGGAAAAATGTGAAATAGGACGATGGTGGGGGCTATCACGCCATGGTTCAATGGAAATGCTTCAATGGAAACAATGATATCGCTCATGCTACGAGTATGTGTACGAAATCGCTAAAATTAACCAAAAGTGATTTGTAATTAAAAGGACGCTGTGCACTAAGTGACAATATCTAAACGGTCGAAAACAATCCTGGACCTGTCAGATTGCCGGCCAGTATAAATACCATCGGCAATTTGGGGCGGTCTCAGACTCAAGAATCACGCTGCCGGTCTGCCGATCGATCAGGACCACACACACCAAGACGTATGGAGGAACTCTGGACCATCACAAACAACAACCCGTAGAGACAGAGAACACAGCATCAGCATAATTATCATCATCATCCTCAAATTCTCAGGATTCAGGACACACACACACACACACACACACACACACACACACGCAACGGTAACGGCAGATGTACGCAGGTGATGAATAAAAAATTATATTTTTTGTTGGTGAAAAGAACTTTCAAAAAAGAAACTTAAACATGAACAATACAGACTTGAAGTTTTAAATTTAAATAGTAGTTAAAATAAATAATTTAATTGAATAAGAAAATTTAAAAAATACTAATCTTCTGCTGTATGTTAAAATCTGGGTGTGTCATAGAATTAAATAATAGGTTGAAAGTAAATGTGATTAGTTTATTTTTGTTTATAGCAACAAGTAATTTTATTCTTGAGTTTAATATAATTTTTGTTTGTATATGAGTTGCTATTATTATTTGAAATTGGAGTAAAAGTCAGACACACTGAAATAAAAAGAGTCTAGATAATTTGTTTAACATGTCTGTTTAGCTAGTAAGATTATATGGTTATTTATTTTAATATGGCATGAATAGCAGAGAAGGTTATATGGTACTTTATGTAAACTTATAAAAAAGAATATTTTATTTATCAAAGATTTGAAATTTTAATATTTGAATGTTTTCAATTAACATTAATAAATCTTAGTATAATTATTTTGAAACGGTTTTAATTAATTGTTTCATGTCAACAACATCTCACTCCTCTTTGAAAATTATTTAATTGTGCAAGTACATATACTTGACGCAACGAGAATAAAAAAAATCCTGCGACCTGGCCGGTGTAATACACTTTATAGTTGCGCTGAGTACATAGTAATGTATTGGTGCGAATTTTTGAAATACTTGTAACGTTGCAATATATAGGTGTGAGTATATATACCTATATATAATATATATTATGTATATATATATATATATATATATATATATATATACATGGTCGATGTATTCAAATATCCGGATACGTATACCAAATAGACAGGCAGAGAGGCGAATGCCAAACGCTCGGTTCAAAACTGAGAACTGTCTTCGCTTGTTCAACGATTTATCTATTTCTCGATATGTTAACGTCAAGATGTCGTTAATCGATAGTACTCACGTTGTTGTGGTGGTTGTATTGACAGAATACGTAGGAACTGCAGCAGGACTGATGCTCGTATCTTGGTACGATGCTGTGTCACTGCCACAGGGCTGCTGCCCGACCACTACTGTAACTAAACAACAAAACTGTAATCAGCTGAGAATTACACTTGGACTTACAACCTTATAGTTTACAAATTATTTTTCGGTGAAGTGTTTGTGAGGATCGGTCAAAAAATATAACACAAATTTTAAATTATTTTTGTCGACGTTTCGACAATATTTATTGCCACCATCAGGACCTGTGTATGAATACAAAAGAAAATACAGTTTACAGAAATTTATTTATCTGTATTTAGCTATAATACGCTTTACTATCCTATATCTAATATAGATACATTGGTATTTTCTGTACCAATTCTAATATATAATTGTTGATTACTGCTTTTATAATTAATTACAAAAACCATTACATTACGTGTAATTTAAATTGTAATATTGTAAAAATTATATTCTGGGGCATTATCATTTTTTCGTTGTATTTAAGGAAAACATTTGATGATATAAAACAAACTGTTTCAACTTCTTCACATATACAAGAATACACACATACGCACACGCACATACACAAATACGTTCACTTAAATAATTGATCTGATATGTTTAACATTTTCTTTTGTGTTCACACACAGGTCCTGATGATGACAATAAATATTGTCGGAACGTCGACACAAATAATTTTAAATTTCTATTATACTTTTTGATCGATCCTCACAAACCCTTCACCGAAACATTCATTGATTGACGGTCACTACGAATTTAAGTATTTCAAATTATTGTTATCAGAAAACTTATCAAAACTAAACGAGATCAATAACACACACGATAAAACTAAAATAGCTACTTCTGAACAAAAGTTACTTAGTGTTATACAATTCAGTGGTGGAAATGTGACAAATTTTATATAGAACAATTTCAATATAAAAAGCTGTAGGCGAATGAACAAAAATGATCCCTTTACAAATAAAGATAATATAATTTCGGACAAACATGTCAAAAAGTTGGAAATGGACGTTTGGGAATGTTAAGCTAAACAAAACATCACATCAAATAAACACAATATAAGCATGAGATAAAGATTACACTTAAATAAACAACAACATTCAAGAATATTATTTTTCTAAAATATAATATTCAAAATAATATCCCGAAACCCCTCAGACAAATAATCCTTTAAGATAAGGAAACTCAAATTAGCGAAGGCCTTTACCCTAACCCGGGAAGAGTACGGAAAGAAAACCCTTTCCAGAAATGCGGAAGTCTGCCGTTGTGATCAGGCCGGTGATCATATATGGAGTGAAAACAATGTGCTTTCAAAATTTGAAACCTCTTCTTAAAATTGAAGCAGAATTCTTAGGAAAATTTATGGCCCCAAGCAAACCGAAGATGGGTACAGGCATAGTCTTAAAAGAGAGCTGTACAGGAATCTGGAAAATCTGGAAACGGCTTTTCGAAGGAAAAGCCTAAGATTCCTTAGACATATTGTTCGGATAGATCAGTCCAGATTAAATAAACAGATTTTCAACTATATTTGGCAACTTTCCAGTCTGAATGGATACACCAAACAACTGAAGGACGAAATGATGAAACTAAGTATCTCTGTGAACGACTGTGTGGACAGAAATACATACGGAAACAAAATTCAAAATCTTGAGGTTCTCTGCGCTGAGAAGAAGACGAGAAAGGGGTGGACAGTGGAAAGGAAGTCGGCACATAATGTGCGAATGAGGGCCTTCTGGCAAGAGAAGATAAAAAATGATATTCGCGTGGCCCACAGCTGGCCTGTTCGTGTAAAAAAACAACAATAATAATTACATTTTTATACCTATAAAATAAAGGTTTGGAAACCTTGGAATTCAATACTAGGCGCGCAAGCAATTGACTTTGGTCACCATAAATGTTGTCAACATCCACTGAATTTTACAGGCACTAGTTACATCTTGTTCTAATGTAGCTACTTGAAGATTAAAGGTATTAGCATCTGTGTTGATATAAAAATAATTATTTTATTTGTCTGTGTTTTTACCTGTTATTACTTATGTTTTTCACTATTTAGTTTAAAATTGTTAATGTGAATAATTTAAAAAAATTTTTTACAATTTTACTTTATATTCTTTTAGGTCATTTTAATAATAAATATGAGACTTTATTACTCTTATATATATTAGGTAAATCTAATTTGTAATATATACTATTATAATTATTAAGTATATATATACATATTATTACTTTATATAGTAAAAATGTATTTTAGTATTAATATTATTGTTGCGTTGCAGTTCCAGTTACAGTAGATAATATTTGTTTGAACTATGTAAATGTAGGTTTTTAAATCATAATCACACACACGCACACATATACGTAGTAGTAAATATTAAATAATGTACATATAAAAAAATTATTCGCAAAAAGTGTTTTAATACATATGTGTGTATATGTGTGTCTTCGCGTATATAAAACTGTTATCTCTCGTCACACTATTCTTGTGTAATTATTTTCAATAATAAGTAAATAATATTAATAGAACAAGAAATAATTTAAAAACATTTGCTTTTCACTAGAATACATTTGTATATTTTGTATACATTTACACTATTTCAACAGTCCATCTGGCAGTTTCATAATGTACTGTATATATAAATTAATAAAGTTATAAACCAAATGTCATTAATAGCTGCGCTATAGGCTATAGACTATTTAATGTACGTTTTATATCTACTGTATAAAAATACGTTATATAAATGTATTATACGTTATAAATACGTATTATAAATATTAATTATTTTAAAAAATTCATAATTTTAATAAATTTATTTATAAAAAATATATAAATACATTTCTGTCAAAAAAGATATTATTCATTATATATTATCAAATTATAATGTAATGACACTGGATCTTATTATTGTATCTTAATGATACTAAGATACAGTAATTGTATCTTATTTCCTAACGCTTTAACTGGCCTGACGCACATTTCACTGAATGTATCAATAACTTAGAGGTTTCTAAATATGATTAGAAATTTTTATGAATTTTAAAAATTAAAAAAAATTGTCTATACACTGTTAGATAGAAACTCCCAGAAACAATTAAAATTTAATAATATATATATAATAATACTGCAAGAATTATAATTATAATTATTTATAAAACGATATTACGTTAAAATATTTGGTATATTTTGGATTTACATTATTATTAATAAAATTCATGTCTTGCAAGAGTGAAGTTTTTCTTAGAGGAAAATGAATGTGTTTTTATAAATATATTATATAATATAAAAATAAATCTGTAAGTATAAACACGCCTGTGTGTGTATGTGTGTGCGTATGTGTGTTAGTGTGCTCTATTCGTTATTCACCGCAAAGAAACGAAAACAAAGTACATCGAATTCAGTACATCATAATATGTGAGGTACCTTTCATTATAATGTAGTATTTAAGCAGTATAAAATTTCTAAATTCTGTATTCGTCGTATAAACTATAAACTGAAATACATTGAGTTTTGTTTTTGCTAATAGTAACGCTAATTAGTAATCATAATATATATACACATATATATATATGTGTGTGTGTGTGTGTGTGAGAGAGAGAGAGAGAGAGAGAGAGAGAGAGAGAGAGAGAGAGAGAGAGAGTTACGTAGCCAGACAGACGCACCTACACTCTATCACACTCACGCACACACGTATTTACCTGTGACGCAGATGACCGCCAATCCAAACACACATGACTTGTCCATGCGTAGATTCACCGTGCAACAAAACAAGATGAACTGAACGCCTTTATTTTGTTTGAGAGTACACTATATAAGCACGCCAGCCATACATGTTTGCCTTGAGCGAGATGATGCAGAAGTCACCAGGGCCGGATTAACTATTAGGCTGACAAGGCTATAGCCTAGGACGCGGTACTTTGGGGGGCGCAAAATTTTAGCTAAAAAATAATAAAATGTTACAGCTAAATGTAAAATTGATAATAAATTACAAGGATAAAAATTTGTGATATGCATGACGAGTTTGGGTTCTGATGGAAATTACCTGAACTTTCTTAACTAAATGATGACATACGTAATAAGACAAAATGCTAATCACCTTCTAGGAAATTATGCTGTTGACTTGGATCAGACATTTCCTGATGAGTGTGTGCATTTAGCTCAGTTTTTAAAAGACTATGAACGTATCAACCCAGAACAAGAAGAAGAAGAAAAGAAGAAAAAGCGATCTGAAGCAAAACCACTGTTGAATTTTTTGAAAACGCATAACTTAGAATCAATGTTTCCTAATGTTTATATAGCTTTGCGCATTTCCCTTACTATGCCCGTCACTAACTGCAGTGGCGAAAGATCTTTTTCAGCTTTAAAGAGGTTGAAGAAGTATTTACGCTCAAATTTGCGCCAGGATAAACTGACCAGTGTAGCCCTCTTGTTCATTGAAATTGACTTTCTACAAGGACTTGATTTTAATGAGGTGATTAAAACATTTGCCGAATCTAAAGCGAGAAAGAAGAATCTAGCTTGAACTTTACATGAGTCTTAACAAATCCACAAGATATTTAACTGATTGTCTTTTTTGTGTAAATGATGATCGGTGTACCCTTAATAAAACTGTTATAATTCTGTAACTATTTAGTTAATTTTTTCTTATAAAAGTCATGCAAACTACAAATGGTTGCAGTGTAACTCTAAAACAATCTCTGAAAAATAGCCTCAGTTTTCAATTCTTGAGACTATTTCCAAAAACAGTAAGATATTTGAAATATCCCTAACTAAGAAATGTATTGTAGGGTGTTTAAAGCTTCATTCAGCTCCTTGGAAATAAACGTAAGAGTAGCCTATGGGAGGTGAGGGGGGTGCTAAAATTAATTAGCCTAGGGCGCCAAGATTCCTTAATCCGGCCCTGTCAGTCACAGAGGAAAGCTAGTTGAGGAAACGCCTGAGTCCATACTGTACAGTTGTTACGTGAATACCGTGTGATACTGAGGATGAATCGTTAACGGACACTCTCCGACCTTGGACGACAGTTTTGTTTGGCGTTTGAAAAATATTTGTTAAAGTTCAACACATAAATTATGAGTAGATTTGTTCGCTGTTTGTTAATAAGTGTAGCGTTGTACCTTATTTTTAAACCTCACAAAACCTCGTGTCGGTTTTTATAATTTGTAGGCTGTTACTTCAGCGAATTAACTAACCAATACGCAAACACACAAATACCCACGCGCGCGCGTCTTGCTATTTCCGCGTAATTTGGTTTCGGTCGTTAAATATATTGATGACGAAACGCTTACATAATTTCCTTGGCCCTTGAGACTGAAACCCGAAACCATCAAAAAACATGGTTTACAGTTAAGATATCACAACACAAGACTCATATAATCCTGAAATACCGTGGACGCAAGAACCGTAATGCTGACCACCTAAACTACTTCGATTTAACATAAGGAGCGACTATTTTGCATGCAAAATTTACAAGACTTTTTGTACAGTATGTAAGGATTGCAATAACGTAAATTCTCTTTCCAAACAGAAATGTCAACGTACGGCAGGAACTGAATATTATGAGCACACTGGACAGGTTTGCCAAATATCGGCTAAAAGTAGACAGACCAGAGCTGGTCACTCCGACGCTTCTTCGGACGCGCCACACCTCTCCATCTTTTCGTCTTATAATTCCACCGTTGTTTCGGGATGCGGCAGTCATCCATTAGGTTAAGGTGTTCCAACCATTTTAACCGATGTTGGACAATCCTATCAAGTATACACATAATATTCAGTTCCTACCGTAAATCGACATTTCTTTTGCGATCCTCAAGAGTATACGCTGCCACGTGCCCGAGAAATCTCATTTCGGCCGCTTCATTACGACTAGCCTGGGATTTCGTCCTGAGATGTCCAATTCTCAAGCGCAAAGGGAAGTGGTGAGTAGGGCCATCATCATCTTGTAGAAAGTTAGGCGTGTTTCATCACTTGTTGATTTTACAAGGCTTCTGAAGATCCCGCGCATATGGTTCAAATTGTTCAGTTTCTTCATCCAATCATTGTTGGTAATGTAAGACAGAAACTAAATAAATATTTTAAATAAATATTTTCGTAAATACTTTAAAAATTTGTGTGAATGTTTGTTTCATTGGAAATGTAGTGGTTTACGTTTACCATAACTGATATTAAATGACGAAAGATATAAAAAGGTAAAGGCCTTCTGAGATTTGGAGGTACTCGTTACGCCTCGTTTGCTGATAATGATTAACCGAATACGATAATATTGGGTCGTGTACGAATGTCGTAGCATGCGCATCCGCCAATGTGGCACCGGAATATACACAAATATATTTAAAGAAAAAAACGAAGAGTATGCAAGGCTCTTATATTTTAAGTCGTATGAAAATCTGTACTGTGCTTCCAGTGAATGCGGTTACGCAACTAACAGTATAGCATACGAGTTACCTGTACCTGTTGACCTTTAAAATGTATCAAACTGTGTGTGGCGCAGCGCATCTTTGCTCTCTCCCTCTCTCCACAACTCCCTCACCCAAACTGTCTCACTCGCCCACCGACTCTCTCACTCACTCCCACTCTATCTCTCTCCAACTCTATCTCCCTCGATCTGTCTGTCTCTGTGGCAGCCTACACGCGCGCTCACACACATTCTTCACTAACCTCCCAACATATTTTTGTGTTGCATAACATACCGTGCCAACGACAATTGATTTTTTAATTTTATTACGATACTCCAACAACAGGAGCACCAACTCCCGACCTTATCCAGAAACGCACAAATGCACTCGAAACGAAACAATATAAATTAAACTTAAAACCACGGATACGGTGCTGGTTGTTGAATGACTGAAAACCAAAATTGGACGTATACAACAGACGACTTCCATACCAGTGGCGTATCTAGCATTTGTAGCGGTTGAGTCAGCTTCATAGAAAAGAAAAGAACAAGTTAAGTCTAAGAAAAAACACCGTCCTCATTATCATCATATTCAATGATTAAACCAAGGATTGTTTGTTCCGGTCTCAAACAAGCAACGATTAGACCTGGTCACTCCAGTGCTTCCTCGGACGTCCCACACCTCTCCATCCCCTCGGCTTATAGTTCCATTGGTGTCTAGGGATGCGGCAGTCATCCATTCCGCAAATATGTTGCCACCAATTCAGCCGACACTGGGCGATCCTGTCGAGTATACTCATAATATTCAGTTCCTGCCGTATAATTCGTAGGCTATATATTAGACTGTGTCTGATAAATCCGTCTTGATACCTGCAAACGTGTGTTTTTGTTACAGTACATTGTAAGAAACGTTCTACAAAGGATTACAATTGCAAAACTTTAATCCTGTAAAAGTTTTTACCCACGTGTATTCCTACACCATAATACTTTCACAAAACTTGTGAAACAAATCTGAAGTATAATAAATTGTGGTTGTAACATCGAGTTACACTCTGTAGGAATGAGATATTCTTTACACTCAGATGGAATCTGTAAGTAGTTTATTTGGTTGAAGTGTGCAGTTTTAACATTGAAAATGTTTATAAGGACGTGTCGCACATTTGCGCGTGATCGCTGGTGCGTTATCGAAAATGGGAACCGGTGAGTTTCCATAGAAACTACTTCTTTGTTGTCAATAACGTAGTACACATATAAAACTTCGCTTATGATTGCGACTATATTTAACTTATAATCTGTACATTAGTAAATGAAGAATGAATTCATTGATTGATGAATGATGAACTAATTCATTAATTGGTGAATGAACATAAATATATATATTTTTTAGATTTATTGGAGCATTATCAATGCCCTTCTCTGTGCATTGCATTTGTACAATGCCTGTAAATTTTTAATAACTTTATCTTAGCTTGTTTCTAACGATCTCCCGGTTCAGCGACGTCTGTGTCCCACTACAGCGATCAGTATAAAGTTACACACAGAGACAGTGTGAGGCTACAACGTGCTCTGACACATACTGACCGCACTGTCGTCTAAGCACGTCTTACTGTCTTTAACAATAGCTTTTATAATTACTCAAATTACTGTCCGGGCTGTAAGACTGTGGTCATCGATTTTCTTCTTCGTTACGAAAGATGTTGACTCGTAGAGCAGCAGGAGGTGTTGCCACAGTACTATGGTGTACTGATGGACACCTTGTCAGTGCTTTAAGTCTTTTGACACTGAAGACGGCCTCCAGTAATAAAGCCGAAAAGTATGTAAGAGTCAACATCTTCCGTAACGAAGAAGAAAATGGAAGACTACGGTATTAGAGTCTGTACATTAGTGTTAGTGGTCCGAGGTCAGTTGCGACCCAGCCATATAAAATCCGGTCAGTTGCGACAGATGTACAAATTTGAACCCGGTCAATTTTGATCAATTGCATTTTCATGTTATTATTATAATAATATAAAAATTGCCGCTACAATTCTGTTCATTTCTAGTCTAATCTAACCAAACATAACCTAATCTAACCTAACCTAACCTATTCTTCGTATTGTTTAAATTAGCAGCCATCCTTACTATTTCTTTTATGAATTTCCTAACTGCTATAATTTTTTTATTGTTCCACTAAGCTTTTCATCATTACTGACATCTTCAGGTCTTAAACAACGGTTGTTTAAACAATCTTCAGGTTGTTTAAGACCTGAAGATGTCAGTAATGACGAAAAGCTTAGTGGAACAATAAAAAAATTATAGCACTTAGCAAATTCATAAAAGAAATAGTAACCTAACCTAGCCTCACCTAAACTAACCTAACCTAACGTAAGAAAAATATTGGAAGAAAGTGGTTACTCGAACAAATGAAAAGTTGCAGAATTGAAAGTTCATCGAAATTCAGAACAGCAAAGTTTCTAAATTTCAGATTCGGTCAGTAAGTGAAATTGCGGGACGCAATCGACCATGTAAGAATAAATAAAAATGTTGTTTCGTCGCAACTGGCCGAGACCGGTTTTAGTAATTATGAAGCCGGCCTTGAAACCTTTACAAACAGCTGACTATTTGGAAGGCAGAGACAAATCTACGCATTTGGCTACATTACAGTATTACGTAACAATACAAACAAAACAATAGAAATATTTTCTACATTGGAGACAAATCGAAATATTGCTATCTGTTTGTTGTACGAAGATTTGATCATACGAAACAAAATGTGTAATCTGAGTTTAAATATTCTGTTTTTATTTACCAAATAATAAATGCTGTTATTCGCAAAATACAAAATGATAAAAATTCTGTAGTTAATTCTGTGGCAGCTTAGTAGTGAACTGGACATTTTTCACTCCTACTGTCGCTGCCGTTAAAAGTTTTTGCCCAACAAATTAGAAATGCGACAAACCTTTGTCAGTCCATTTATTTTGATGTTAATTTTACTTTTATTTTACAATCTGCTGTATACTTTACAATCTGCTGTATACTTTACAATCTGCTGTATACTTTACAATCTGCTGTATACTTTTGTCATTACTTCCTTTTCTTGTATGAGCCACTGTGGACTACGTTTGGTTTAACTGGTTCCTCCCTTTTCCTCCTCTCTCTTCTTCCTCTCCCATAACTCCTTCATTCTTGATTGATGTCTCTCCCCCATCGTCGTCAGTCAACATGGCACCTGTCCTCTTCTTCGGTTTTCCTAAAAACCTTGGGCAATATTAATTTCTTTTTGAGTGGTAAGCATTCTTTAATGTCTTCTTGAGTAATCTGTAGTTCTTCTACGTTTTTTTCTGTTTCTTTGAACCACGTATTGGGCATTTCGAGGTTTATGAAATGGTTCAAAAGTTTCCTTGCTAGTCTGTATCTTAAGTCTAATAGTCCAGAGGGACTGGGTATCTGGGAGATAGTAATGAAAAATTAATGAGCGGCTGCAGCGTAGTACTGGCCACGTTTCCTTCCTGTTTGCCAAACGCCTCAATTAGGCAACGTACACCACCCACTTTTAAACATTTGGGCGGAAAAATAGTGTATAAGCTTATATCACATACGCTTTTACGACCTATATCTTTCTGGCCTTTGTAGACACTTTACGATTTTAACAGCAGTTATCTTTGATTCCTCATTCCTAGCTGAATTTTTTACGTACCTTAATGCTTGAAGATGGCTGCCACGAGAGGTGCCGAAACGTCGGTAAAGAATTATTTTAATCGTACAGCACGGCTATTAAGACCGAAAATTTGACATGTAACCAGAAAATGGGCAAAATTATGAATAAATAAACTATAGAACTTGTTTTGTTTTCTCACAAGAAACATATATTTAAATAGTCAAAAGATTGTTATTTATAAAAATTATTTTCATAAATATATTCATTGTTGTTGTTATTCTATCCTGAAATAATACGTCAAGTGGTTGTAGGATGGATATGAATGCCTGAACCAGAGATGGGTTTTTTAGTGCCTGAGAGCCCCACACTACATATGACACACACTTTCCTCTGACGGTGCATAAAGCATTTTTCTCCCTGTCAAAAAATATTATATTACTATCAGTTATATTATTATTATTATTATTTTTTTTTTTTTTAATTGGGAGCAAATCCGATGTTCCTCGGAGAAAGCCGGTAAGGTAGTTGCTGCGCTGAGCAGGCTAATAGCAAATGTCGGAGGCCCAACTGCGGGAAGACGGCGGCTGCTTATGTCGGTGACCAACTCGATTCTCCTCTACGGATGCGAGGTCTGGGCCGACTCACTGAAGCAAGAAAAATACCTCAAGCAGATGGCCGCGTTGCAACGAAGAGGAGCACTTCGAATTGCAAGCTCCTACAGAACGGTGTCGGAACCAGCAGTGTTGGTCGTCGCTGGAGTGATGCCAATAGATCTGACGGCCGAGGAGAGGAGGAGCGTCTACGAGACCGAGGAAGACTTGGGGATCGTAGAAGCAAGAACAGTGGCCAGGGCACTCTACATGCGGAGCTGGCAACCACGATGGGAGCAGGAGAGTCGAGCCAGGTGGACGGCGAGATTGATTGGGAACCTCCCTGAATGGGTGGACAGAACGCACGGCGAGGTAGATTATTACCTTACTCAATTCCTGACAGGGCATGGTTATTTCTGTGCATACCTGCCAAGGATGGGTAAGATGGAGGATCCGTCGTGCGTGTACGGCGACTCAGACTCTGATGACGCTCATCACACTTTCTTCGAATGTCAACGGTGGGTGCTGGAGAGGCGAGGATTGGAATCGGAGATTGGCCCCATGACGCCTGATAACATCATAGGCGCCATGCTCAGCAGAGAAGAGAACTGGGATATGGTTGTGTCCTTCGTGAGGATGGTCCTACGGCAGGAGAAGCCTGAACAGGACTCTCTCACAAGTCGATGATATAGACAAAGCTGTAGGAGCCTAGTCGGCGCAATACGAGGTGCCACCCTGAAGCCATACGAATAGTTGTTCCAGGGGTGGTTCCCTGCCTGTAAAGTGGAGGGTTTTTAGGTGGGTGTGAGTCCCACACACCGGGAGACCAGCCGGGTGTCTCCTGATGGTGCATAATGCATTTTTCTCCCCCGAAAAAAAAATTATTATTACTATTTAAAAACTTGTTTCGAGTGTCTGTACAGACCTGGAGCCGCGGATGATGTCAGCAATAACCTCTTCGTCTGCAGCAGACGGGGGCAACATAGGAAATCGTTGAAAGCGGGTATTATGGGGGGAGACATCACTGAATAACATAGTCAAGAGCATCTTGGGCTGTGCGGCACGTTTCGTAGACGAGATTCTTTAGGCAAAGTATACAGACTTGCATAAGATAATACAGAATAACAAGACCGACGTGAGCTCTAGGGCTGAAGAACAATAGACCTAGTCCGATGTAATGTGCCAAACAGTTCCAGGACACTGTCCTAAAAGAGGAAAGGTAGGTGGTTTTATAGTAGTTGGGGTATAATTCCCAAAGCCCTACCCCGAAGGTGTGAACCCTTCCGTACATTTGTAGAGCTAATTTTTCCACCTGCCCCCGTTAAAATAATAATTATTATTATTATTTTTATTATTTTTATTATTGTTGTTGTTGTTGTTATTATTATTATTATATTCTCTGCAAATACAAGGATCAAAGCCTATTACGTCGCCCATTGTTACAACTGATATGTCCATCTTTTCATCGGTCGTCCCGGACTTCTTCTACTTTAAGGCGTATATTTTGCACTCACATGTGTCGTATTCGTGATGGGTCCATACATTCAGCGTGATCAAACCATTTCTGTCTATATGACCTCACCGTGTCATTCACTGGTCGGACAGCTAACTCGTGACAGATGTCATAACCCCTATTCCTATCTATCTATCTTGGTATACCCAGCTACTGATCTAAGGAACCTCATTCCTGCACTTTACACTCAACGTTCGTGTGCATTCACTGCCATACAGACAGCTTGGAATGGACATCACCGTGTAAATGTTAATAACCTGTTTTGCCTACTTTATTCCTTAAGGTACGCTCGACAGTGGCATTCATCTTATTCAAGAGTTTATCTTATTCCATACATCAACCTTCCACAAGATATGATATATTGCATCCTAAGAAATTAAACGATGAAACTTGTTCATTACTTCTATTTTCAATCATTGTTATTCTGTCTTTTAGGAAATGCTCCGTAAAACAATCCGTCGTTTTAGATTTTTCAGCAAATAAACATTTTATGTGTCTTGATTATTTTATGAAGTATTATTATTACTACTAGGTACTTCAAAACTTATTTTCGTTGCAAATTGTATTATTAAATTGTTCACACATAAAAATAATTGATACTGTTGATACAATTGATATTATAATTTTTATTATTGGGTCGGTCAGTCTTTCGACTGGATTACCCGCCCGGCATATACCCGTGGTGCGTGTGTTACAGAGTCTTTCACAGGTATATGAGACCTACATTTTAATGCCGGATCCGGACGGCACAGTTGGGGAGGGTTTATACTAGGCAGGATACTTCTCGCTGGTTTGCCATCGCCTTTCGAGAGGGAACGGTCGTATCTAAATCAGATGGTCCCGACGGGAATCGAACCGGAGCCGACAGCGTAGGAGCGCCACACGATATTATAATAAGAACTTTATTTACTTAAATTTTACAACTTTTGTTTATGACTTTTCTATTATACAGTATGATGTAATATGATATTTACAACAACCTCTTGCTAGTTAGTTGTCGGGTTTACGTGGTGGCTAAGTTATTCCGTATTCTGCACGCCAAGCATAACCACAGGTGCAACTGTCATTGGGCCGACGCCCCGTTAGAGTACAATTAATGGGACTTCTGACCTCTCTTACTGTGCACACCACAAAGTGTTGTATTTAACAATGAGATAACATATAAATCCCTATGTAAGACTATTTACAAGCGGGTCCTGATTAAATTAGTAAAGCGTGAAAATGTTTTCATAATTACAGTAATCCCCCGTTATAACGGACACCGCTTATGAAGAAATCCGCTCATAACAGACAGCTCTATAAA
This sequence comes from Magicicada septendecula, assembly GCA_034769895.1. Taxonomy (NCBI): domain Eukaryota; kingdom Metazoa; phylum Arthropoda; class Insecta; order Hemiptera; family Cicadidae; genus Magicicada; species Magicicada septendecula. The sequence goes on along the minus strand of CM068371.1, from coordinate 32,129,475 downwards.
AAAAACTGAAATGTTGAAAAATCAAAGACAATCAGGCTCAAAAATTTACAGTGAGCGAAATAAAAAAATCTACTTTAACTTTGACACCGAATGTGACAAACAAGGAACCAATCAAAAATATCGGTATGGAGAACCATACGTGACTTCCATGCTCTAATATTTATATTTAAAAATCGTTTACTTGAATTCGGTTCGTTAGGTGTGTTCCTTGTAAATCTAGTTTTATTTTTGATTTTTGACAAATTAAAATGAAATATCCCATAGAAACTACTTCATTGTTGCCCATAACGTACTATACATATACAAAATTATTCCCTCCCTCTTCAACTATCATTTTTGTTTCTAGAAAATTACCCCCTTATCCTTCAAATACCCTTTATATTTATAGATATTTCATCTAAATTTCTGCAGTGGATATTATGACCCCCTTTTCAGGATAATTTATTTATCAAAATTAAGTACTTTACTCTTGTTAAAACATAAAACATTACTAGTAAATTATCCCTTCGCCTTAACCGATTTTCAACAAAATCAATAGGCCTTGAGTCCTCTACAACTCTGGCACATATGCAAAAAAATATTTGATTCTATTTGAATTTGCGGCAGTTATCGTTCGCCATAGGAAAAACTCTACACAAAGACACTTTCGGAAAATCAATTTTCTTGATGTTTTGAGGGTAGTAAATTCAGAATCAGCTCTTATCTCGAACACGATATTTTTCGCCATCACCATACTTCCATTTCCTTACGGAACATGGAAGTAAAAACAACTGAGTTTATAATATAAAATAAAAATAATTTTGTTAATATGTCTATTTTTTAATTTAAAAAATATAATTTTTTGTTGAGTTTTGAAAAATTTCACTGTCTATGTCTGTATCTACTATGAAGTAGATTTTACATAGCTCTATTTAACACCAGCTCCTGTTCTAACATTTCGTCATTCTATGGTATATCCTAAAAAGAAACTTGGAAGAACTGTGTACCTCAATAAACATTTTGACCATCATAGTGAATTAACCATTTTGACCATAGTTAATTTCACAATAATAAACAGTCCAACCACATTTGGTAAGCATTCAAGGCTTTCTACTATCTACACTCTCCCTATATATTTTCAGCATGAGCTTGCATAAAATAACATACACATTTAACAACTGGGACTTTGCGGCAGTTATCGTTCGCCACAGAAAAAATTCTACACACAGACATTTTTCGGAAATGACTTTCCTTTACGTTTTGAGCGTAGAATCAGAATCAGCCCTTATCTCAAACACGATTTTTTGCGATCACCATACTTCCATTTCCTTACGAAACATGTCGCCTTAAAATGAAAACATATCGCCCTATTATGATCACTTGCGACACCTTTGTGATTAAAGAATTTAACTCAATAAATCTCAAACAAAAATCAGTAATTTTTTAAAGCTAGTAAATATGGAAATTGATTCTGGCACATAGCCACCTTGTTTTTGAAGAAGACAGACAACGGACACAAGTTTTGTGTAAAGTACAACTGATTAAGATTTTATTACAGTTATATAGCCCTAAAAAGTAT